>JAAQPG010000726.1:0-23957 GCA_013186905.1 Fusarium udum
TAATAGTTATGTGCTACTAGATGCACTAGGCTTGGTGCTGGTATTGGGTGCTATTGAAGAAGATTGTATTATGTCCGCGCCCGGACGGAGTTATTAATCTGCCGGATTTAAGAGTGTGCTAATCTCCGCAGAAACATTCTTTATCGGCTTGCCAACTTCGAGACTGATAACAACGAACGAGAGCCTGCCAAGCAATTAGTTAAATATTATCAATCAATTATGGGCTCAGGGACGATTGCTGTCACCGAGAGGCGGGAAATGCAACGTGGTCGAAAGTCGCGATTCGGATGTCGGAACTGCAAGCTGAGGAAAGTGAAGGTAAGCCAATGGGGAGTTTCCTCTGACTCGTAACCCTTTGTTGACTTATGTTCGACGACTTAGTGTGATGAGTCAAGGCCGCGTTGCGTCAAGTGCCAGATTTACGGCGTCATATGCAACTTTGGGTTCAACATACCAGACTTTCAGTCGCTTCCCGAGGAACAAACCAAGAAAAGCATGCCAAAGCAATTGACGAATCCGTCACCACAGTCTTCTATGGGTAACTGCATATGGGTAGCGGATGAGACAAGTTTCTACATGCTCAATGCACATGACCAAGACCTTTTCAATCGTTTCCAGTGCAGAACCCTACACACTCTTAGCGGGCCAGAGACAGTAGAGATACACAACGGCCACATGTTGGAGTTGTCTTTTAAAGTGGGTAAAAGCCCAAAATAAACAAAGAAATAACTTACAAATGTCTTGCAGCGTCCATTTTTATTGCATGGTATGTTGGCCGTGACGGCTGTCCATGATCGCTACCTTGGAGTAACGCCAGCCCATCGTCGATCACTTTGTGAGACGTACCACTGGTCTCAATGCACTTCATTATTCAACAAATCGCTGGGCCAGCCTATCAAAGAAGAGCACAAGGATCCTATCTGGGCCGCAGCAAGCACGCTTGGCATCCTTGCCTTCTCCTCTATTAATGCGCGTCCCTTGGAGGAAACTTGGCCTCTTGGACCGCCGGACTCTGCTGACCTGGAGTGGTTACAACTTGCAGCTGGCAAGATGAGACTATGGCAATTGGTAAACCCTCTACGAGCAACAAGTGTCTTCTCACCAATGGCTGACACGTTTGCTACAATGCATCAGTCCCTGCCCCTCGAAGGGATTGATGGTGTATTAGTGGAAGTCAGGCAGCTTTGTATGCTTGACGAAACCTCCACGGCACATAACAATCCTTATTTTAGGGTTGCACATGGCTTGTCTGAACTACTAGCAATACCTGCTGGTCAGGCTACACTCGGCAAAGCTATGAAGATCTCAACCAAGATGCGGGGCGAATTTAAAACTTTACTGGAGGAGAAAGATCCGATAGCCCTTACGCTCTTATACCTGTGGTATAGTAGGGCACGTCAATGTAGGTGGTGGATAGACATTCGTGCCACGTATGAGATGCCTGCTATTCGCACCTATTTACAGCGGTATTGTCAAAATTGGGGTCATGTCCAAAAGCTTTTATCTGAGGTAGATAAAGGATCTTTATGATGTTCCAGATGCTTCGAGGGATCGGGTTTGACTAGCTACATAAAACTTAATCAAAGAGCGGCGTATTTCTTTGTGATCGGGTGATTTCTAGAGATAGTATCGGAATCTCTTATTCTCAAAGTCCGTCTCGTCAGTCGCCTCCATCACCGCACCAGACATGGCATCTCTCTCTGGTGACTCAGCATCAATGTACACTCCCTGAGCCTTGTCGCGCCTCGAGTTCTCCCAGGCCAGATATTGTCTGAAGGCAAGAATAAGACCAATGAGGATGCAGAAGATCACAAACAAGGCAGTAAAAGCCGTCTACGGAGCAAGTCAGCCTTGAAATGGACTAGAGAGTGTGAGAATATATTCCTACCTCGTATTTCGGTGCCTCGGTAGGAATGAAGAACTGTGGACCAGCAATATTGCCTGCACAGTATCCAACGAAGAACACAGCGTTGACTGCTGATTTCTTGGTAAACCCGGCAACGTTGCTCGAGATGAGGCTCAGCATCATTGGGAATACGTTGGCGCACGACGCGCATAGGATGAGCCCAATGTATCGACCAGTATTGTTTGTGGATGGCAGCTGACGGACCAGAATAGTGCCCACCAGTGAAAGAGACGAGGCACTTGCGGCAATGATACAACGAGACTTGCGGAATTTCTCAGCCAGCGAGGCGGAAAGGAGAACGATTATCACATTATAGGCAGCCATTGGCATGCCGAGGAGGAGCGACTGTCGGGAGTCAAAGTTCAAGCCTCTGATAATTAGAGAGCTGAACTAAAAGAGCGATCCTCGCGTTAGCAGGGTCCGAGTGCATCGTATGGTAGAGTTGTTAAGCGTCAGCTGAGTGTATGACTTACGTTGGCAATGACTCCATTACTCAGGGACACCGTAGTAATGACCAAGAACTGAAACCACGTCTTGGGATCTAACATCGCCTCGATTAGCTGTGCATTCGACCACTTGTTCGTCTTGAAACTCCTCTGAGCCACCTGAGGCCTCTGCGTCGCCCAGACTCTCTGAGCTGGACTGAGAAACCTGGCTGTTGCAGGCGTGTCTGGAAGCCAGATATACAAAATGACAGCCCAGCCAGCTGTGACTATGCCGAGAACGATAAATAACCACTGTAGCGTCTGGTCAGGTTGACGTGAGAGAACAAGTTCCGCAAGAGGTAGACTTACTCTCCATGGTGCGAGCGGCCCGCCAGTGATAAAGGTGCAGCCGTAAGCAATGAGACTGCCGATAAGAGATCCTATGGCGCTAGCGACGAACCAAAGGCTGTGACGCCTGGCGTGCTCTGACGGCTTGTACCAGAGTCCTGTGATGAGTGTGAAGCCGGGACTGATGGTGGCCTCAAACGCACCAAGAAGCACACGTAAGGAGCAGAGGGCCGCGAAGTTCTCGCCAGCAGCGTGACAGCCTAGAACCACCGCCCATAGTAAACTGGGTTACAATTGTCAGCCTTGGTTGCCATGGTGGGGAATAATCGCTAACATGGATACTGCCAGGACCTTGGCAATTGGAAACTGGGGTACTTTGTATCCAACTGAGCAACGTCTGGATGACGTCTTCTCGGCTCAACATCTGAACATGCTAGTTCGCATGATCGAGCTTCAGTTCCAGATTACAAAGTTTGGGTGGTCAGCTATGTCAGATGAATCTTTAGGCACACAAAGACACGAAGTAAGGAACGCGGAGATAGAGGAAAAGCTAAATCTCATAGAGACGGTAAGATATCACTCAGGACTTGAGCATTCTGACTTGTGCTGATTGTATCTGATCACAGGACTTTTCTCCCACGTTCCAGATGATAACGATGCCTGATGATAACCATCCGACCTCAGCATGCGATCTTGTTGAAAGCGCTGCCGTGTTCGTGACTATCTACTTCGCGTGGAAAATGATATATTACCGATGCGCAGGCATGACTGAAGATAAGATCCAAGACGTCTTATCCATGCTTATGCAGGCAGCCCAGCATACGATACGCAAATTCCATCTCAAAGACCTACGAAGAGCACTTCTGGCGGCTGTGATCGAGACCAAGAATCCGATTCACAAGGACTGGATCATAAGCAAGCTCGGGCCGCGCTGGAGATTGGTGCTCGGACATGCGCTAGATAGTAGGAGCTCTCGGCTTGGGCAGCACGTCAGTCGGCTCTCGTATCCCAAGTCAGGGGAATTCGACCTTGCTTGAAGAGGCCTAAGACTGGAATGTCTGGTATCTGGGTGAGCGGATCCCCAAGACCCACATAGTGCACTTGTAGACGACGAGCTAAATGGAGGTGGATCCTCTAGGCGATGATGTCGTCTAGCCCTGAGGTCGGTTAGACGATCATGTCTCCTCCGGATGTTGGAGACAGGCTTGAACGGATGATGATGTTGTTCATATCTAGGCCTGGCTCTGGCCTCAGCAGACCACCGAGCAGCCACTCAACCCCCTTAAAGTTATACTACCCATTATCTCCTCGATTATAGCAATAGGTGCCCGACAAGATGACTGCCATCACCAGTGTTACACAGACCACCAATCTAAACACGGAGAGAAAGGCTGCCGGTGTAGTGAATGGCAAGAGCACCTTTGACGCCGTAGTCAATGCCGTCGATCAAAGCTTGGGTGTTCTACGAGAGATCAATAGTGCGGTATGGCTTTCCTCGTCGCTTGTATCATGCACCAACTGACGCATACTACAGATACCCAGTAACCCCGAGCTATGCTTCAAGGAGTTCAAAGCTCACGATAACATCACGGAGCTTCTGGAGTCCTTTGGCTTTGCCGTAGAGAAGCATGCCTATGGCCTTGAAACATCTTTCGTTGCAGAGTATGGCCAGTGTGGTCGCCTGGTGACCATCTGCTCTGAGTATGATGCCCTCGAGGGCGTAGGTCATGCCTGTGGACATAATCTCATTGCCACCGCCTCTATAGCTTCTTTTCTCGGCATAGCCGCTGCCCTTAGACAGTCTGGCGCACCAGGTCGAGTGCGCATCCTCGGCTGCCCTGCTGAGGAGGGCGATGGGGGCAAGATCAAGCTCATTCGCGCCGGCGCCTTCAAGGACGTCGATACCGCACTCATGGTTCACGCGAGCACGCCCTTGGACATCCCTCAACCTGCTGGCGCAGCAGCCGTCGGTGGCAGGTCGGTGGCCATCTTCCGAGGTATCTTCACTGGCGAGCCGGCACACGCTGGTGTGGTCCCATGGAATGGTATTAACGCGTTGGATGCCGCGTCATTAACCTACAGCGCTATTAGCATGCTGCGCCAGCAAGTTCGACCTACTGACCGCCTCAATTTTTACATCAAGGACGGAGGACAAATGACCAACATCATCACGGCGAGAAGCGTGGTGGAGGTTGGTGTGCGTACCCTCACTCTGGGGGAGAACGAGAAGCTTCAGGAGCGCGTGCGAAACTGCTTCAAGGGAACTGCCCTTGCCACTGGGTGCACGGTTGGGTTTGAGTCAGTGTATGTATACTCCCAGCCCGCTATCATAATGTCCCTACTTGACCAAATTGCTGACGACAGGCCGTTTGAACAGAATGGAAACGTACGCCGACCTCCACTCCAACGAGCCCCTCTGCAATGAGTTCGCCGACATCATGTCACGGCACTTTGACAGCCACTTCCACGGCGACATGCGCGATCCACACATCTCGGGCGGTGGCTCGGACTTTGGCAACGTCAGCTACGAGTGTCCATCGCTACATCCTCTATTTATCATCCCGACCCTGCCGACTGACAACGTACATGCTCCTGGGTTTACAAGGGCGGCTGGTGAGCCTGCGGCGTTCGATGCAGCTATCAAGGCAGCAAAAGGGATTGCACTATTAGGGGTGAGGGTGTTAGCAGATGAAGAGTTTGCAAAGAGGATGAGAAAGGCCTTTGAAGATGATATGAAAAAGTATAAATGTTGCTTAATCTAATGGCAAGTTTATGCCCAGGGCGAAAAGAAGCAAAGTTGCTCAGCTTCCGTTGAAAATCTCCTGTGCCCAAGACACAGCCTAGCTGTTTTAGGAGGCCATTGTGGGTTCGACTCGCTGACAGTGGAACATATGACCTCAAAAGTGTTGAATCTAGGACTTCTTGTTGGGTTTCCCTTCATTGGCTTTTGCGTTGCCAGCTGAAAGGTGCATGTGTGTTGATTCCAATCGACTGTTTTGGTTCAAGCCACAGACGCTAGATCTACATTAGTGGCTGCAGGAAACTAGGAATACTGTTAGTGTTGGGAAGCTTCGTAATCGTGTTTTTGTTATTCTTTCCCATTAAAATATGTTTCCAAGCCTTAATGTCTAATTAAAGCGTTAATACCTTATAATCTTTAGCCATGACACGACCGCTAAAGACTCCCCATCCTAATAATATTTAAGTCTGGGGCCCTTCCGTTACATTGCGTCTGAAAGGAGCCAAATTATTATTATCCTTACTTTTTCAAGATTTAATCATCAAAGACGGACAATCATTTTGCTTACACCAGTATTACTTTACATCGCAGAACAAAAAACCGAGATACAGCATCATGGATGAAGACAAATCAGTTACCCTTAAGCTCGGTTTCCAGCCGGAGCCTCAAAGCCGAGGAACCATTGGAATACTCATTCCCTGTCTGGCTGTATTGGTACTCAACGTCTGGACCCTGTTCCACGTCAATATACCGCCGAAAGGGGAGAGTACCCACCTGTTCTGGTTGCACCGTGTCAAGATCTGGATTATCACGCTTATTGTACCCGATGGCGTTGCAACTCTGGCGTTTTCCCAGTGGCGCGATGCTAAAAGACATGTCGCTGACATGAGAAAGTTGGAAACCTACGGCTGGTGGACATTGAAGCATGCTTTCTATGCTGAGATGGGTGGCTATCGTGTTCGTGACTCTTCGGGGCAGGAATTTGCCTTCCGGTCAGCGGAACTTTATGAGCTGGTCAGAAAGTAAATGGTCATAGTTCCCGAGATCAGTGTCCAGGATCTCGATGACCGGAGCGATGCTGATGGGTTTGTGAAAGGCCTCGCTTTGCTTCAGTCCATCTACTTTTTAGCCATGGCGTTTTCAAGACTCGGCCAAGGTCTCCATCTCACTACCCTTGAAGTGGAGACTATACCCTTCATTTTCACAACTTGGTGGACGTATTTCTTTTGGTGGCAAAAACCTGTCAACATCCAGTGTCGGACTTTGGTTGAATGTCCCCAAATGGACTACAACGCCCTTGCTGATATTGCTATGGACCTCTCCAAACCCGCCAACTACAACTCGAACAGCTACTGGTGGAGGCCGGTTCCTCGTGAGCTTCATCAACTCGGTTGGGATTTCTACTGGTTCGAAAGCAGGTTTGACTTTTCTACGTGGAAAGCTCAAATGCCCCTGATACCGCCCACACTCGCGGAACTGGTGAAAGGCAGTCCTGCCCATACTCGAATTGCAGACTGGTATCTCCCATCCGTTAAAGAGATGCATCCGTCCCAATGGGGATGGGAAGAAGATGCTATGATCTATGGTCTAGGAGTTTTTGTCAACTGCTTGCTGCTCGTCTCCTGGAACTCGACATTCCCCTCGAAAATTGAATCCATATTATGGAAGTGCTCGATTTTTGCGATGCTGGTCGCTACAACCATATGGTGGCCTATTGCCTGGTTGGCGTCATATTCATTTGAATCTCGGTCAATAGCCAAGCACACATTCTATTATGCATTTATTGGAGTTTACATGCTGGGTCGAGCTTACGTGTTAGTTGAGCCATTTCTTGGACTCCGGGCTCTTCCTCCCTCAGCTTACCAAACAGTTTCCTGGTCAAGATACATACCACATTTCCAGTAAAAGTTGGTGCTTATTGAAGCCTTCGGGTGGCAATTTCAATTTACAGATTAGTATAGTGAGCGAATGCGACTTAATTGATTAAGGCACTTCTTATACTGTTTAAGTTTATGTCTTATATGTGATTATATAGGCTGGGGAGTATTTTATGAGAACCTTCAAGTTCTGGGGAACCTCTACCAAGCATATCCATCGTCCTGGCTTTCCCTTATGTCGTCAGGCATCCAGAAACTCGAGGTTGAATTAACTGAGAACCTTTTGTAAACCTGTTGATATTGCTCCAAATCGAATTAATGGAAACGGGTGTACGAACTGCCTGTAGACAAGGTCAGGGTCTTTGTAGCCATCAAAGTCCAGCGAATATATAGAAAGGCCTGATATTGGCCAAGATTTGCGGCCGAGGCACTTGGTGCTGATAGTATCTCAAAACCTACAGGGGTAGCTTGGGATGAAAACCCCACGTTTCGCATCTTGGCGCCCGCTACTGGATGTCACCTAACCTAGTCTGGGGCTTTCAAGTTTCAGGTGAAGGAGAAATCATTTCAGAACTAATATTATATGGTGTGTCACTGTGCAGGCGGCATTGGTGACGAGTCGTGCGTGGTCTTTTATTATCAGCCCATTTTGGGGGCCTTCTTGAACCTGGCCTGGTATTGCCGTCTGATAGCTCATGTTACTCCGATTCTCACTCCTCAGCAGATTTACCAATGCAAGTTGCATTCACAGCAGTCGTTTTCGGATGCGAAGACGAGCATCTTTGAAGATTCGGTAAATTTTACGTTCGTTTATTGTACCAAGACACCGGCATGTCAGCCGTCCTTGGCGATATAAACCCATTTCCGAGAGAAGCCTTGACCGGGCCCATCCCGCTAACCTGCCACGAAACGACCTGAAGTTTGTATCCGTAGCTTGTCATTCACTTTGGCATTATGTAGCTGCAAAAGTCTTCCGAGCTTCCGTCTGTACGTAAAAACTCTATAGACTGCCTTGATGTCTACTCGGCGCTTTGTAATTATGTCCCCTTTTATCTGCAGGTGTCATCTTGTCATCTACTGTAGTGTCATGATATGAGAGTCAGTAGCGATATCGGCATCACTGCAGTAGGTCCCAAACCCCTAGCTCAAGATAAATCATCCCAGCTCTCCAATCAAACCCCGAAACTTCTCGCAAATTGACATCGCGCCCGGCAATTTGTTTGCCAAGCCGCGGTTTCAGCCAGAACCACGCCTGCCATGCTGTCGGATACTAGAATCTCAACGGGTTTTGCGTCGTACTGATCGTGGATATAATGTCACTCTACAGAGTCAGTTGCCAGACAAAATGAGGTTCAGCTATCGTCGATCCACCGAATTGTCTCACTTAAAGTATTGCTAGTCTACAGATCGGATCGATGTAACCATTTTCTTGATCCAGTCAGTGCATTTTGGCATGGTCTAAATGCCAAGTCTCAGGACAAAGTTATGCCATGGAAGTCGGCACTCAATTAGAGTGCAGCTGTGGCTTGGCTTTAGTTTTCTTGCTATCTCGTTCGTCCTCGTTCACCTCCTCGCTTATATCCTCGCTAAGCTATATACGGTATCGTAATAAAACATTGAACCATCCACAATCGCCTTGCGCTCCAATAAAAACATGTTTTGTAGACTATCCTTCGGAGCCGCACGAAACGGTCCACCGGCCTTCCCTCCGCAGAAGCCGGCTATCGAGGCCTGGCAGGGATGCACACGCTTAGTTTGATTGGCATCCCGCCAAAACTGTCAAGTCTGAAACACAGTAGCGCAAACTATGACGGTAAACCGGCATCAATAACACGATCTTGATATTAGACGGATCGTGGAATGAAACCATCACGCCTGTGCCTTTCGATTTCCCCCTCTTATGTCTGTGAGTCCAGACCGATTCTGGAGATATGGCAGTTGGGAAATACAGGGGTTCGGCATTGGAAACAGCTAGGGATCGATGCACTTAGTAAAACCTCGTCAGCATCGAGAACCTAGTCAGCTCATCAGCAAGGAAATTACTTGGTGTTGTTCTGGAATGTTGGGTCGTATATAAGTTTAGACCTGCTCTAACCACCAACGACCATCTAGTCTCATCAACACATTCTTTTTTTCCAAGCTTTTATTTCTTCATTCATTCATTTACAATAAACATCATTTAACCTTACATTCATTTCTAACATCAACACCAACGCAAACATGTTCGGAACCTTTTCTACTTACTTCGTCACCCTCTTGGCCGCAGCCTCGACGGTTGCCAACGCCGCTGCTACCTCCAAGAACCCCGTCTACACCGGTCTCGGTACCCGATACGGCCTCAGCGATGGCTGCACTGAGGAGGATTGCTGGCAGAAGGGTGCCTGCAGCTTTGTCGGCTACGATCTGCCCGCTGGTATTGACGGAACCACCTGTGTCTCTGAGGATATCTGGAAAGATGGCGCCAACTGCGGTGGTTGCATTCAGGTCTCCTACAAGGGCAAGTCCCTCAAGATCATGGTAAGTCCGAATTCACTGCGACGAAACATGTAGATATCTAATCAGACTCGTACAGGTCACCAACAAGACTGGCGGCGACAAGAACCATCTCGACATGACCCCATCCACCTGGAGCAAACTCACCAACGGCATGACCGGTGGCGGTGTCGACGGCATCAAGTGGAAGTGGATTGCCTGCCCTCTCAAGTCTCCTCTCCAGGTCCACATGCACGGTGGCGCCTCCAAGTACTGGTTTGCCGCTACCATCGAGAACATCACCCATCGCGTCAAGGCCGTCGAGGTCAGCAGCGAGGACCCCAACATGTGGATCCTCAAGGGCACATTGCCCAACGATACTGCCTGGGTCCGCGTCACCAGCGTCAACAACAAGAAGGTCGTTGTCAAGAACGTTGCTCTAAAGTCTGGTGTCGTCACCAAGGCCAAGTCCAACTTTTAAGGCAGTTGAGTAGCATGGGTGCAGGGCTAGAGGCTCTAAGGCTGTTTTATTTCTTGTGTGTGTTGATAGTGTCAAGCTGGCCTTTATGGTTCATATCCAAAAGTTTCTTGTATATATATTCTGCTGAGATGGACGCTAGAGGTATCTCTCGGCCCAATAATATGAACCATATCTAATCACTGGCTTTTTGAATGGCTGTCACGGTACTGAATCGGGAGCTGTATGATTCTCGCATTGAGAAGTGGATTGCTAGTAAAGAACTAACAACATCCATACTTTCTCGGGTATACTCATGATATTGCCTTCCTCCGTCTCTTGTCTCGTAGTCAGTCACATATCAACCAAGCCATCTTACCCCTTCTAACGAGTCTCAATCTCAGTAGCGCGAGGTCCCTTAGAATCCACCTCGGTCATCATGACACCTCTCTCCTTCATATCAGCCCTAGCAACTTCACCAACATCAACTGCATCGCCATCGAAGTACTTGGCGATTTCTTCCATGGGCGTGTAGCGGGTCTCGATGAGGAAGAAGTAAATGATATACACCTCGAAACCGAGGAAGACGCAGTAGATGGTGTAGTACTTCCAGCCCATAGCTTCCAGAGCAATACCGTTGATGTACTGGTTGAAGAAGAGCGCGGCGGTGACACAGAAGTTGAGCCATGTGAAACCCTTGGCACGAAGACCGTAGGGCAGAATCTCAGTGGTGTAGTTGGCCATGAGACCAGACCTACAGATTGTTAGCTTTAAGACTGGGGCACATAAGAGAGGCGTACTCACTTGATGTCGTAGAAAAGACCATAGATAAAGGTCAGAGTGACAAAGGCATATCCCAGAGCCTTGTTAGGGTCGATATCATATCGAGCGGAGACAATGGTCCAGAAGGTGAAGATGACACAAGTCCCGATAGTCGAGGTGAGATAGATAGGTCGACGACCGAAAATATCAATGAAAAATGCAAAGGCTGTATTGATGATCAAACCCTGCGTCTTCATACCCGCATTGATACCAAGCTGATTCTCAGCCTTCGTGATACCAACAGCATCCATGATACCTTTGAGGTAGTAAGAGATCAGACCGTTACCACTCCACTGACTGAAGAAACCAAGGGCAGTGATAAGACCAATTCTCTTACGGTTGCCAGGAGTCTTGAGGAAGTCAACCCAGGCTGTTTGTCCGACCTCTTTGTCAAGGGCGATGGCGGCCTTAATCTCACTGAACTCAAGCTGAACGAATTCATCCTCAGGATCATCCTCTGCGTGATAGTGAGTGAGGACCTTGAGGGCTTCGTCGTGCTCATCCTTGCTGAGGAGCCAACGAGGACTCTCGGGCATCCAGAAGATTCCGACAAGGATGATGACACTGCAGATAGACTGAAGAAGACTGGGAAGTCTCCAGGACCAGTTGCTCTGAGCCAATGTCAGTCAGAACACTTTTCCCTTATGTGAAAGTGACATACCTTGATCTGAAGGGTACCGTAGGTGACCCAACTAGAAATGAAAGCACCAGAGTGATAAGAAGCACCACTCAACGTCACGAGAATAGCACGATCCTGAGGATGCGCAATCTCAGCGATGAGAAGAGGCGCCGATCCAAGAACGATACAGTCACCGAATCCCAGGATGATACGTGCCGCAACAAACATGCCAAAGTTCTAAGCTCCAGCCTGGAGACCAACAGCTAGCAGCATAAGAATACAGCCGATCTGTACGCCAACCTTACGGCCGGCCCAATCGACCAGATAAGGCACCACAAAAAGTCCAATGAGGGAGCCAAGACTCATAGAGGCGTTGAACAAACCGAGGATGGAGCCACGAGGGTTGTTGAAGTACTCTTGCCAGTAGGAGAGAGTCTGAAGACCATTCATCATGGAACCTGGTCATATTAGCAACCTGTCCAAGTGAAGGAGTGACATGGTGAAGCTTACCGTCGAAACCATTGGCAGTGTTGGTAAGAATAAGAATGACAATGTAAAAGTACAAAATGCGCATGTTAGACCTCTTCCACCACGGCACACGAGCAAATTCCTTGCCAGCAAAGAAGAAATGTCCTTTGGCAGGCTTATCAGGAATGACCTTTTGGGTCCGCTGAGGAGGAGTGAGAAGACCCATGATGCCTATAATTATCTCTCTGCAGTATCAGTGAGTTAAGATCTGAGAAGGGATCAACACTGGGGAGACCAGTATCTTTATATGACTGACTCGACTTAGCCAGACGATCTGAGAGCTTGAAACCAACAGACTGTTCCAGGGACCCTCCACGCTCAGCGATTGGCTCGGCCTACCCCAAATTGAAGCTTCTTTCCCCGCATGTCTTTATCCGAGCTACGAGGAACGAAAATCATCCCCATGGGGAATTTACATGTCCAATTAGCGTAAACCGGTTAATTATTGTGATAGACACGCGCGGGCGTAAAGGTCAATTAGCCTGTTGGGCTTTAGCGGTTAAATGTTAGGCTGAAAGCTTAATTAGGGACCAACAGTCATGTGTCTGATAGTCACGATCACATCAATAGGCTGGAACCGGATATACAAAGCGTAGCCGAGCCGAATTCAATCTTAATTGACTTGGCGTTGGGAGTTCTTATCTACTCTACCTGCAGATCGACGACTTCAACCGTGACACTCTCCTGCGCCAAGGCAAACACGCCGATAACGGGACCTACAAAGTCTGGTCCAGTCATATCGAGCGTATCAAGCGTCGCAATATGCTCCCAGTCTGTCCCGGTTGAGTAGAATACCCGATATTCCTGCTCAGTGTACTCAAAGCGGAATTGGATGGTATCAACATCCTTGTCCAGTGCGCGCTGTTCCGTCTTTTTGAGATCCTTGGCATTATTGACGAATTCGTAAACTACCGCTCTTTCAGCAGTGTCGTAAAAGACCCGCAGGTAGCGATGTTCATCTTTGTAAACTGCCAGTCCAGTCTTGACCTTTGACGATGCGTTGATCTTGAATGTAGCGCTGCTTTGACCTGCGTGTAGACGCTGTCGCTTACCCACAAAACTAGGTGATTCCTGTGGATGCGACAGATCGACGGAGGATGATGTTATACTGATCGTGCTGTCAATCTTGTAGTTCTCCAAAATTGGGTCTCGGATGTACAGGAAATCCACGCCCTCCACTGCTGTCAATCCCTGCTCTGCATTGGCACTGGCGAGCCGGGATGTGTTGATTTCAACCTCGACGGATTCAAGACGGAGCCAATCATCGGTCCATTTTGCGGGTGTGAGATGCGACTCTCGTCCCATGTTGTATCTTCCGTCTTTATCCCTGCGGACTCCGAGAAGAACGCCCCACCATTGACCGTTTTCATCCTCAAAAGCATCGCAGTGGCCTGTATGACGAAAGTACATGTCTTTGCTCGCCGGGACTAAGATGGGGTTATCGGGGCATGGCTCGTAGGGACCCCAGACATCGCGGGATCGGGCCATGGTGATCATATGGTCCTCGTGGGTCCCCCCTTCGGAAATCATAAGGCAGTACCAGCCATTTCGCTTGTAGATATGCGGTCCTTCGGGATAAACTCCTCCTGTGCCCTCCCAGAGGATCTTCTCCTCAGACAGCTTCTTGCCGGTCGCGATATCAATCTCAAATTGAGCGATCCTGGTATAAGGGCCAGGCGCCTTGGAGCCCTGAATATACGTCTTTCCATCATCATCAAATAAGATGCTGGGATCAATACCATTAAAGTCATACCAGATCAAGTCGTTCCATTGGCCTGACCAGATATCCTTCGTGGTAGCAATAAAGTTCTGCAGAGCATAGCGAGTATCCTCCGTCGCTCTCAAAACATTCGTGCAGACAACGTAGAAAGTACCATTGTTATAGCGAATTGTTGGTGCAAAAAGGCCACCAGTCGCGAGCATTACTTCGCCAACATCTGGCATACGGTTGACTTCAGTATCCGATTGTTTCAGAACAACCTGCCCCGGTCTACTAATAACGTTTCCTACATCCGTCAGCAACAATACACGCAATAAGATATGGGCCACCTACCGATATGCTTCCACGACACGAGATTCTTGGATGCGTAGACGGGAATGCCAGGAAACATGTGAAAAGTGGAGTTGACGAGAAAGTACCACTCGCCAACCTTGACGATGGACGGATCAGGCGAGAAGCCAGGGATGATGGGGTTGGAGGGCGACATTGTGACTGCAGTATCTTGTCTTTGACTTATTGGAGGAGCTTGACCTTTTCGAGATGGCAGTTGGTATCGGCAGCTAAGTTGATACTTATGTTCCCGCACAATGTGGACAGATGCATGTTGGTAATATCCGGCTGGGCTGAATGCATTTATCCGCCCAATCGGCTGGCGCTAAATTGAGGGGGTGGAGATTGAAGTTGGTAGGCTTATCGACCCATTGGAGAGCGCATGTATTATTGCACGAAGGGTGCTGTGACCGGATGTGTAATAGGTGCGGGGTGATGGTATGATAATATTTCATCAGCTGCAAGATGTGTTTGGTGGTTATCAAGGTATGATGTCTCTTTAGAAGACGTGCTGGGGTTGGAGGTCATGATTCCAGCCTACCCTGTATCTACCGCCTAACGACATCAGGCGTGTGTGAATAACACAAACCAACACTGCCGTCATTTAATACTCAATAGAGCTGAAATATTTCTCGATTTGCGCCATCACAATTAGTGAACTAGTCATAAAAAGAAACACTCTACAAACAACTATTAGTTATATCATAAGATGCTAACACACGTCTGAGCATTTTCGAATCATCTGAATGGTGCCTAGATGGCCGCGTCACTTACGCACGCCCATCTCACAGACATCTCTCACTTCAACTTAAGCAACTCGTTGAAACAACTGGCCATATTCTATTAGACTCAAAGTGTTCCGTCTTGAGAATGTTCCTCATCATGCCCTTCAACGAAGCACATATTTCCACTTCATCCACTGTCTTTGACTTGGATGCGGAGCATAACCACACCATCACCATTGATCTTTTCCTCCAACACAAACGCCCAATTACGTTCCCAACTCAGAATCTTCGTCTCTTCGACTCACCCATGAATAAAGGCGGCCTTACCTTCACAGATACGGAGACCGGCACCGAGGCTCGTCGAAACAGAATTTTTATGTGCGGCCCCGACCACGAAGGGTCTTTGCGAGAGGACAGCAAAGAGTGTTTCCTGACGCTACATCCTGGACAGAAATATACTATACAAATATCTATATCACGCATGGAAAGTGGAGTAGGACGCATCCAACTCCCGCCGGAAAGCACAGCCAAAGACTACAGGGAGGCAAACGAAGCGCAACCCAAGGTTTGGAAATGGTGGAAGGCGGGGAATCTGGAGAACGGCAAGACTTACAGAATCGGGATTGATCAAGAATCTACCATTAGGAAATGGTTTGAAGGTAGCAGGGAAGAACTTCTTCGAAAGCCGCTGGATGAAAGGACTGATGACAAGATGAACAAGGAGCCGATCATGATTAAGGTAATTCAGCCAGCTGAGTTTACCATGAAACGACCTGACACGGATGGGAGTCTGGACTGGCCTTAGCTTTAATTCCATAGTATATTCTGCTACTCCATATCAAGCTTAGGCGCACTGTCCCTCGTTAATTTAATGCAAAAGTTCCTATTGAACATTTCACTCCAAGCTGAGGGTTGGCAAGCTCTTGATGCGGCGTCTTTTCTTGTTGAACTCTCCAACACAACAAACGGCTAGCTTTCGGCATACATTTCCATAAACACAAAGACTCTTGTCAAGTAGCAGTTGAACGTCTCGAGAAAGGTAACATCTGTATACGCAAGTTTAAAAAAGCTGTGCGGCGTACAAGATCCCAAGAAGTGAGAATGATAACATGAGGAGTACTGAGGCTTCCTGTAAGCCTTCTTTTTTCCAAAACAGCCATAGCAGGAAAAAGGTTAATCCTGGAATACACGAGACCAGGATATAAATAACAACTCTCAAGCCAGACTTCCTTTCTCTTGCGACAATGCCCCAAAACCTCGGTCTTTTCTCTCCACTGTGGCTACAAAGCTCTTTCTTCTGCGAAATTCTGTTCACTGCATCACACTCGTTGCACATTGCTTGTTTGCTCACCAGACAAGACTCAGAGCGAATCCTCTCATAGAAACGATCGTAAAACTCGTGCTTGGATAATGGAGGCTCGTCGAGTGGCCTGGGCTGGTAGAAATAGTCTTTGTCGAAAATCGGGGGGACGCCGCTGCGGCGCTCGCAATACCTTTCTGGATGCCATTGCTCAAACTAGAAGCATAAGTGAGTTTAGGACTGATGTTTTCGATAGAAACATTGGACATACCTGGTAAAAGTCGCAGTGAGAGAATGTCATGAGACCAAATCAGGTCTTGAACCATCCGTTAACTCGTCGAAACTCGGATCTCATTTGGCGGAAAAGCTTCTCGTTACATAGAGACTCTGATTCAATAGCACTGAGCTTCAAGCCTCCTGAGTCTACAAAGAACATGATATATCGACTCGTTGACGGCATTGATATGGTCGCTGGGAGCCCGCTGGATACGATGGAACTTTGGCCAGGAGTCGCATGCTCTATTGAAGAGTGCTGATACTTGTAAACGCCATGAGCGGCAGTCTGACTGGAAGAAGGTTCGGTGTTGCCCTTGTAAAAGCTTGGCGATGCACCTGTTGGTGCGGAAGATACCGGCAGCGTCTGTGCTCGGATCTTGACAACCCGCCGTGCGAAGGTCTTTGGGACCACTTGTCTTCGTGCATCTCCGCAAAGCTTGGCATCTGTTAGCTATCATATGGATCAAAAGCATATAAACTAACACATGTCCAACTCAAGGTAGCGAAATTGGGCGTTGGCAGTGGTTGGGGCTCCGTAAATGGCCACCAGTTCCACTCGTCCGATAGAGTTGACCCGAATGCAGATGTTGACTTATACAGCCACGACGTTCTCTCACTTTCTGCCAGGTCAATCTTTACTGGTTTCGAATAGAGAAGTTCTGATACCGTCTCTGCAACTCTCTTGGACTCTGAATCGTTGAGTTCCTTACTCTGAGACTTGGCCAAACGCTTTAGCTGTGACTCAAATGAGGGGTTAACCAAATCGACTAATCGCGTGATAAATGCACTGAAAGAGTTCCTAGAGGCGACAAGATTCTGTATGCTGAGCATATCTGGCTGGTCAGCTGGCTCATCTTCGGAACTAGAATCGTCTGGCTCATCGCCTTCAGACACCAAGTCGACTTCCCTACTCGTAGCGGTTCTCTTACTGACATCACATCTTTCCTCTTGGGACAATCCATTGATAATCTCACAAGAGAGCAGTCTGGATGACTTCTTGAAGAACCCACCTATTCGTGTCGATTCCGGATAGTGCAATTCTGCTGACAAGTCTTGGCCCAATAACTTGAGTACTTTTCGGAACTTGGCTGTAAGCCTTTTGGGATCGATATAGCCGTCATTCAAAATAGGCTGTATGAGCTTTCGTAGATCTACGGTGCTGTAGAGAAGGTCGATAAATGCCTCATTTGCTGCGCGCTGTTCAGTCCCTCCACCAGAAACAGAGGTAGGGGCAGTAGATGAAGATTGGCAGCTACTAGAGGCATCACTACTGTTGTAGCCATCAAAACCATTGTTGAGATGGTTCCAATCTTCCTCGACGAGGTGGGGTATTAACTGAGGACCAAAGCTCGAATTTCTAGGATGAGGGGTATCTTGCTCACTACATGGTTAGCGGTGAAACAACACATCGAGATTAGAACACACTGTCTCATAATATGTCTGTCGAGAAGGTCCTTACGATAGAAGGTCTTATTGCAGTCTTGAATGGGACATAACAAATCAGGTAGATGACTAAGTTGATGGCGCCTAGATTACTAGAGCGATTTATCACCTATATAGGCAATAACACACCTTAGGTGTTCTGCTCGAGAGAATGTCTAAACATATTAGAGATCAAATGACTTGTTTTTCTTTTGAAAAAATGTACCTTAGGACATTGATTACATGTGTGAACTGGAACACCTTTTTTCGCCTTTGCAATCCTTCTAGTGATGGGCGTCAATCTGACGTGCGGCCCTTCAGTGGCCGCTGTAGCTATGAAAGGCCTCATTGGATTGTTAGATGGTGGCACTGAAGTCACAACAGTTGAATCGCTTCTGAAATTTGAGTTGACGTGTTCGTCGTCCATCTCAGTTTGTGTTCGGTTGATGGTAGCGCTTGCGTCTTTTCTTGTTTCTGGCGTTCGACTTCGCCAAGAGCCTGGAACGGAAATAAAATGAAGAGTGCTTTTATAAAAAGTAGCAGGGTAGGACTTGCAGGAATAACTTGCTTTACCGTAGAATCAGGAAGGATGCTGTAACTAATTTTAGCTATGGCAATTCAGAAATTGGAACTTTATACGATTAAGTGATTTTGTGAGAACAGATATGGCTGCCTAAATCCCAACAATCGAGTTCCAGCCTGATTTCTTGGGTTTGTTGATCATTACTCCCTAGGCCTACGTGGCTTGCATATTGGCTGCGGCAAGGCACACACAGGTGAAGTCGTGATCATTTTCAATCAAGCCAGCCGATTCCTAAACATTTTAAAGCGACATAAGAATAAATATAAAAGCCTGCACAGTGTCTCACTAACTGTCTTGATGCTTTAGGTCTATCTACATCCAGTGAACACCTGCCCAAGCTAGAACCAGCGCGGCAGGGCTAATGGCAGGTATCCTTTACTCTCTAGCCAGGTTTTGTTGGTATATTATAATTTAATATTATATTTAAGTAGGCCAGTGTTCGTACCGAAAAAAACGTTATCCGTAGACTATCACAATTATCCTGTTGCATGCAATTGATTTGCTTTTGGAGCAGCTGAAACCCGAAGTTTCAAGCTCGGCCGAGTACAATAGGGACAGGAGATAAGATAAGGAATATGGGGCTCTGCAGATTATGCATGCTTATTCCCAGCATCCACAGACTTCCCGCGGGAAGCTTTGCTTACTTACCGTAACTTGGCCAGTAACGTTCTGACGGTTATCCCCTGGATCTCCTTGCCGGTGAATGACGATAAACCAACTTAGCTCAGAGATGCAAATGATCAACCATGAAGAGTGTACTTAGTGCATGATGCACAGATGCTAATTCCTAGTGATAAAAGAATATAGTGTCCTTATCACCAGTGTTGGCAGCCTAAAGCTTAACCTTATGGGCAACAATCGACTATATGGTTATTACGACGAAGGCCGTCATGTTGAAAGGCAATACAATGCTATATGTTCATAACACTGTTGCAATAGTAAAGGTGAGGCACGCCTGAGCAGAAACACTCAATGGCCAAGATCGAAGGAGATTTAATTACATAAAGAAAGAGATATAGCACATGAGAATATACACTGCTCCATCTCCTGCTTCATAATGCTGAACCTAAGCTATCGAGTGATACTTTGAAATGTCCATAAGACTGTATCCGCTCACATGAAGCTTGATCATCAATCAACGAGTGCTTCGCGAGGTCGAAGATGAAGTGGACGACGAAGCACCTGAGGCACGTGAAGTTCCTGAAGCACTTGAGCTAGCTGAAGCTCCCGAGGCCTGAGACACGCCCCCAGACGCGCTTCCATGCACGCCTCCGGAAGCGCTTTCAGAGGTGGAGGATGACTGCTGGGAAGAGGAGGATGGTGCAGAACTAGAAGATCTACTATTAGCCAGACGCCGGCGAAGCTCTTGGGGCATGGGTCGAAGTGCTCATCGACATGTACATACCTTTGGCTTCCACTACCTTGATTCGAAGATGGTCCAGCTGGTTGAATGCTTGGAGCAGGCTGGCCAGAACTATAATTACTTCCAGAGCCAGCTGTCGGTGGAGGCTGTTGAGATGGCGCACTGGGAGGAGGTGAAGCAGAGCCGTAACCAGGCCCAGGAGCCAGGCCAGTGCTTGTCCTCTTGATGATACACTGGGAGATCTTCTTATGTGGAACCCATGACGTAGTAACGGATGTGATATTGACGATGGGTACGACTTCCCGAGTAGTAGTTGTGTTGACATCAACGGTTACGACGAGCGGTGTTGGTTCCACGTAGACGGTCGTGTCACGGCATTGACCTGATTCATTTGTCAGTCAAGTTCAGAATGGACTCTTCACAATGGGGCATGCCTTCAACGTTTGTCGTATTTGTTGAGACAATGACTTCGACGTGGGGAGGACCGGTTGTTTGCGGCCCGCTGCGTAGTCCCCGTTAGGTAGGTCAGAAAACAGTATTACGAGTACACGCTACATAGCCTCTACAAACAATTCTGTGTAATATTTTATATAAAGAAGGTATTTATGAAGTAAAAACCAAGCCATAAAGGGGGACTTAACTACGCTTATAGGTTTTAATACGATCCGCCTATATTAGTGATCAAGGCGATGCATGTTGAAACCCGAACTAGTAGCAAAGTAAGACGAACCACCTTGGACTGCAAAGCTTCTCGAGCACCGTGATGGTTACTGACTGACCTGCCTCACTGAGTTACATGCGATAGTGATAGGGGAGTGCACAGTCAAGTCAGTACTGCATAGCTTATGCCATCGCGCTAATGTCTAGAATGTAAAAACCCAACATCGTTTATACTCCACATGTCTCAACTCAGCGCTCACTTTACCAGAGCTAGAGATCAAAACAGTAGATCTATGCGAGACACGAGTCCCGGCTGTAGGAGGTGTATCATCTCAGCTCGCCACTTGCCATCACGACATTGTATGGAGGGATATCGCATGAAGTCTGGGCTTTGCTGAGACTTCACTCCCATAATACAAGTTCTCCTGAGTGGTCGAATACGTTCCTACGCACGGTCATATTAACTTGCGGGGCAATAGCTTTGGCCGTGATAGCGCGAAGAATGTGATAACCCAGTGGCAATTTCGGGTGGCCTGTTGCCAAGGAAAGGTTGGTTCAAGGTTTTCGATATTGATACGACCGGTGAGGCACGACAATCAGCTGTGTATCACATATCGATGGGGTTTCTACCTGGAACGATCTCTCCGTGGTGTCCCGATCACGGCAGTCAGTCTATAGGTCATCTAACACTATTTGCTCTACAGATGCGCTTTTACCATGTGATGCGTCGAAATATTAGTCAAGGGTGTATGAAAAGGTCGCAATAAGCCGTTGAAACTGGCCGGAGAGAAGGCACAGGGGGTTCGAATGCACATTGGCTAAATCGGTCGCGAACTAGTGACCCGATGGTCGTATTTCTCGCATATCACTAAATGATGTCTTCACAGAGGCATATTTGGCCACCAAGACTCTATCCCTGGCTCTCGTTCTTCAAATGAGCTGCCTCAGCGATCATCAGTGCTCGTTTCATTGCCAACTTTGTCTGGCTACTAAAATGTGTTATTGGCATCCGGGATTACATTGGAATTCGTCATGATCTGGTACTTGAAGCTCCTAAAACAGCCAGGAATGTTGTGTTACCTGTGTTCAACATCGATGAAGCGCAGCTAAAGCGGACTTGTGCAACTTCACATCCGCACTCAGAGCCTCCGTGAATCTCGACTCTAGGGCTCTGCTTTTTCCTAGATCTCTTGACGCACCCTACCCCCCCGTTCTGCTGGAAGGTCCTCTACGTGGCGGATATGTTGATGCAAAAGGTATCACAAATCAACCAAAGCGGTTAATTCTTGAAGCCACCTTAGTATCTTGAGAGCTGAGAACGTTGCGCCACTTGGATGATCACATTCGAAACATGTCCTCCTTCGACATAACTAGTGAAGTTACCCTGTTCTCCAGTCCGAATCATCGCCTCATTGGCTATTGTTGTTTCCGCCTCTCATCGCCCCCTCTTTGACATCAGAACACCATGGCCGAGGAGCTGCATCTCCCCAGTGACAAAGTCGAAGAGATGCCTAGACCTTCAATGACTGTGGGGACAACTTTAGGCGACGGCACAACTATAAACTTGAGCGTTTCCCTCTCCTCAACAGAATCCTCAGCACTCACTGCATCCACAACTTTCACTGACACTTCTTTCTGCTTTCACATTCGTACCTCGCTTTCCAACCAGTCTCTGGCCTTTCGCAAACATCCCGACTCTCCTCGAGTTCCTTCTCCCATCAACTTGCCTCCTGACAAACCCCTGAAGCCTACCAGCACACACCTGTCCCCAGACAAACACCTTGAACCAATCAAAATGTCTCGCGTAAGCATAGTTATAGTTCTACCAATGGCTGGTACTCGATCTGACTAGCCTCACAGACTCTTCCCGACGACGTTGTTGCCATCGACTCCGGCGAAAGGAGCTACTTGTTCTATGTATCCACTAATGAAGATGGACACAACCAAGTGAGCTACCTTGAGTCTCCTAACGACACCGGCAAAGGCAATTATAAACTGAAGACGCTCACTCAGGCTAGAGATGATGCTATTAAAGACAGTGACCAAAATCTGAAGTCCATCAAGGTCTCTGCCAAAACCAAACAGTTGGCGGCCATCACTTGGAAGGGCAGTGAAGGCCCTGAGGCACGTTCTTCCATAAGCCCATATCCCAAAGTCCAGTCCCACTAACATGGCATAGATCCGTGTGTACTACGTTGAAAGGGGATCGGAGCACCTTCGAGAGGTTTGCAAGAAAGGCAATGGCAGCTGGACTATTGGTTCTCTCTCGTACGATCTTGACAAAAGCGAGCAGTTTAAGATTCGCCCTGGCACTTCTATCTCCGCCTCTGTCCACACCTACCCAGGCAATAAGATCAGTCTGAGGGTTTTCGCCGCCCACCAAGACAAGGAGCTCAATGGTCTTCCTCTAATCTTTGTCCACAAGTTCGTGGTCGACAGTGATGATAACTCGTCTAGCTGGCACGGCTCGTCCATTTCCAATGGCCTTGCATCGTACTAAGCAGGTGCTCTTCGGAGATACTAAGCGACAACTTGTCGATCGATCAGTAGGTGGATCTAAGGAGGCTATAAAAAGACAAGCTCATTCAAGCTCCAGGGTTTGGCTAGGAACTTCAGGTTTCTGTAGAAGTTTCTCCAATTGAACTTGTCACCAAAATTCTTGTTGCATATCTGTGAATGATCTTGTCTTAGGCGAACGTGAAAAAGCTCGATTAAGTCCATAATCCAGCCACGAAACTCTTACAAGAACAAATCTTATAGGCCTTTAGAGAAAGGATCATCCTCGCGCTTCTCTGCGTCTGTGGTCGCAAATCGCCAACCGATACCTAATTGGTATCACTCTTGGGTTGTTGTTTTGTCCAAGTCGTCGTCAAAGGAACGCCTGGTCCGATACTCGTTGAGGGGCTCTGACCAACTCCTAGCCCCTAGTGATAGTCGTATATATGAAAGCCCCGGTGTTTCGGAAGAACCAAAAGCTGGCCTGGTAGCTATTTGAACTCGACGACATCAAGTTGTCTCATTGAGACTCGTCTTGAAGTGCATGATCCCATCCGTCAGGATGGGATTTTTGACGGATGGAATTTTCAATAAAAGCCTAACAAGGGCCACTAAACGCTACTTACCTATTAGCCTACAGGGTATCTTATTCGCCACTGCTTTAGCGTGTTAATCGCTACTGCATTACCCAATCGTTCACTATTTCACAATTATCTCTTTAATAAGCAGTCTTATTATAGTCTTCGCCTATCATGCGGGAGGCCGACCAGCTGAAGAACGGTTAAAGCATAAGATTTCATTATATTTCTCCCTCATTTGCGGGTTATACAGCCATTTCTATATATATAAGGCGCATAATATAAGCCATTAGCTATAGGGACTATTAAC
>JAAQPG010000727.1:0-22217 GCA_013186905.1 Fusarium udum
AAATATAGCTAATTAACACTTAAGACTTTATAATTATAAGATCTTTCCTTAGCTATAATAAAAGATACCTCTTATAATAAAGCTTTTTTATTTATAGTAATAGCTATAAAAACTACTAATAAGATAGCCTTAATTTTAATTATAAAATAATAACTAATTAAACTTTAAGACCTTCTTAAGCTATTCTTCCTTATATAAGATCTTAATCTTATTATAAAGCTATATAAGTAATTAAAAAAGAGTATTAATACTAAATAGCTTATACCTTTAGGCCTAGAAGTACTTATTATAAAGGCTTTATCTAATATATTATAGCTAACTATAAAGCTAAATGCCTAATAAATCCTCTTATATAATAAGATTATATTATAATCTTTATAATAATTATTATAAGGTTTAACTTCTAGTAGTAATATAGCATTATAAGGAATATATATAATATTAAGCTAAAAGGGGGGTATAGCTATAGTAGCCTTAATACTAATAGAAGTGTAATTTATTTTATATAAGCTACTAGCTTAGCTAAAAGCCTGTTTTTTAGATTAATTAAATAGACTAACTTTTTAACTTTTTAGTCTTATTTTTTAATTATTATAACTCTTTAATTTATATAAGGATTTATATATAAAGGAAGGAAAAGGTTAAATTTCCCTTAAAAGTTAAAAAGGAAATTGCAGTTATGTGGTATTGTTAGTACAAATAGAGATATTTGTTAGTATAAATAGCTCTACTCTTTTTCTTTTGGTTTATTTGCTCCAATACAGCATTCCTATCCGCTTTGATTTCAATGCGATAGGAGTCAGGCGCATCATGGCGGCATGATTTGGTTGGCTTTTGACCGGCCACTTTTCGCCTTATCCACAATTTGACTATATTTTGCTGGCTCCAGACTGGAATTTCGCCTCATGAATGGTTATACGAGCATTGCTCATACTTGCGGTCAAAGACTTCATATCTCCCGCTCATCGTGTGACTCAAAGGTCGCCGCCAAACTCGCTCACATGAACAAATGAATCCGCCTCATGTACGAATCGCAGTCTGTCACAGCTATTCCTCGGAGGGAGCGGTGACAATTGACAGATGAACTCCTCTATTCCTTGTCAAGAAGTTCGAGCTTCGACAAAATGCGAGACTAAGAGGTGGGGTGATGGAGTGCATGTACAATATGCTAGGATTCAGCATTTGGGCACTCTCGATCACACTGGAAGTGGTATAGTTCTGCTGTAGTTCTCTCAACTATGTTCTTGGCCTTGTCAATGAAGGAGCCAAACCATCAGCTGGATCGGGAATATCTGTGCAAAATGTGCCATACCCTTGTGAGGAATTGAGGAGATGCCAAACGGCTCAGCAAGCCGAGGGTGAGTGGCTTTGAGGCGTGGTTGGCTGAAGGTGAAGCTCCGAGCATGATTTTCTACATACAATGGAAGTGTCGCCACGGTGATTGTCGATGAACTGATGAACAAATGGTAGGTACCCAGAATATGCAAAACGTATATAGATGTCTGTGCCTGGGCTGAGATGCAATGTGACACGAAGTTGATTCACAGCACCACCATAACAGAGATATTGGGAGATCTGATGCTGTGGGGTCCAAGATTACGATCCTCAGTGTAGCACGGCATGACAGCCACTTCGCTGCAGGAGATTCTGGTGATACCTTCCAAAATAACGACATACAGTGACGACATCATAAACTCTGCACTACCTACCCGAGTATCCAGCCGTGGGGCTTAGGCCAGTCAGGTATATACAGTGCAAAAGCAGACTGTGTCACCGAGGTATGTATATCCGCGTGTAGGGTAACTCCACTACTCGTGAATATCAATACTCTCGGCTACTGACAGCTTCCACCTACAGAAGCACAGCATATACGCATTACTTTGCCTATAATAGTTTTTTCATCCTGCAGTAGACTCCGTTCAATGCTGATATATTGCAAACACCCGGTGTCTTGAATTGCTCCGCCTCGCAGATGAATACAGAGTCATCATGCCAGTGGAATGTTGCCGTGGGATCCTAGGACCATCATGGTCAATATCTTCTGCGACCCAATAAGCTCTCATAACCTCATCTGAAGTTAACCATTGGCTTCACATCCGTCAATCGCAATCCTGCGACAGCTTTACAGTAGGATGTGGTAATCACAACTACGGTAGCAGTGTGGCTTGATCGAGGTCTGGGATGAGCATGCCCGAATATGACAGGAAATAAGCAAGCAAGCAGCGGCGTGGATAGAGCCAAAGTGGCTTCAAATCCTTCAGGCTTCATCACGCCAGTGCGGGCTAATGTTTCGTTCCCGCTTAACTTCGCATGCTATGCCCGTCTCCCGTCCAGCCTTCATCTTCAAGTCAAGATGGCTTGCATGAGGATACAAACCAGGTCTTTTACGGCAAGACTTGTCTTCGGGTATTCTCACCGACTGTCCCGTACGCCACGGAACACATACCGGTGACGACGATAGCTGTTGTGGAATTCGGAGCATCGAGATAATTGTGCGGGTTGATCAACTCCACGCCAATGTCCCACACAGCCATCGTGGTGTCTCATTCTGAAGTTTGGTCCTGCCAAGACTTCAGGTCGAGTTGGATGACCCATCGAACTCGAGGCGGCCGACAAGAAGGCTGGAAATCCAAGGACCACAGAAACACCCGTGAACAAAAGTGCTGGCTGGCAGCACATAACGGGTAGCTGCTTGTTGAGGAACTGAACGACAAGGTCCGATTGCAGGGGATCGAATATTGACTCAGTCATGTCACTAGGTTTGCTCGGAGACAAGCTTGAATATCTCCGCATCTAAAATCGACGACGGATTGGCAACCCCCATGGAGCCAGGCCGTGGTGTCCCGTCATTATTGTCTGCAGAGGACTCCAACAGGAATTCGACCCAGTATAGGACGGCAGTCAGAATGTCAAATCTGAGCTCTCGTTTCTCATTTTGTGATGCAACCCCCCGGCATCACATCACAGTGCCATTGGAAGTGTCAATGTGCATGTGCCCTTCTGATCCTTGTCTGAGCCAATCCTTACAGCTCTCCGAAGCGGCTCCCACTCTCCACTTCTGTTTCCCTCTCCATCAACGGTTTCAACACACATATGGAATATTATCTATTGACCAATAGATGATTCAAAGCTCACTTCCGCAGAATCTCACATGATGCAAAACTAATGCGACCTCCTCGAGTTCTGTGGATGCTGAAAGCACGGTCGCATTATAGTCGAGCTTCTGGAGCTTCGAATGAATGTTCAGTTCGAGAAGCCGAATCACTTCGGACTTACCAGGTTCTTCATTGGGACCAGAAGATTGTCATGGGTTTGGGCGGGGAATGTGAGGGACAAAGTGATGATGTGAGCAAAGCAAAGCAAAGCAAAGCAAAGCAAAGCAAAGCAAATCAAAGTCAAGTCGGCGCACACTCCACTGTGCTGTATCGCAGCCTTACTGTGCTAGTTTAACAGCCTTATCTGATGATCCTTGACGGTTGTTGATGGAGGCTTTTGTGAGCATTGAAATGGCTCAGCTTTCCTTGACAGGAGCAAGGGCCCTGGTCAGCTGGAGCCTTGATCTACGATGCTAGCTTCAGCTTCGACTTGCTCCGGGCTATCATGTCATTGTCATAACATGTTTTTTCCTGTCTGGCGCCCGTTCGCAGGAATTTCCTTGCCTGGCCTTGAAGACGAGGTAATACAGCACAGTATAAAGCATGATTCTGAGGGACCCTAGATATGGATGCGATTAACTTCCCGCCTGAGTTTGGACCGGCCCGCGAGGGCCAAGAAGCTCCCCGCGGACCCTTCAACGGCTAGGGAAAGGTCCACAAACGAACGTGATGGTGGGGAGTCGGGATACGCGGCCAACACAATTCAACTCGAGGTACCAAACTCAATGTTGCTGATAAGATGAGAAATGAGAAAATTTCTTCAGCCACGCAAGGCTAGACCGTCTAAAACGGTAAAAATACATGGTACACCCTTTGACCATCGATGGCGGACAAAAGTTTGGTCTGGTCTCATCGAGACTATGAATCATGCGTTGATGGAGGGCGAGTGTCGAGTTATTGAACTATCGACTGGTGAGATTCGAGGTCGGCCGCAAGTTGAGGCCTAGGTTGACAGGGTGCATAGGTTGCAATGTTGCCATGCTGTGTCTCCAAGGAGAGTGTAATTTCGAAGGCTACAGAGGGTCAACAGTATTCCAGTACGTAAACAAGACCAGTTGCATCAAAATTACGAATACTACCTCGAGCGCAGATCAAAATATTCATTTACCAAGACATCGTGATAGATCACACAACTGCCATGTAGGTGCTAAGTTTGCGGAACCGTCGGCCTTCAGAGTAGCTCAAGGAAAGTCAGTATGTACTCAGCATAGAGAAGAAGGGATCAACAAGAAGCATTAGGGTAAGCTAAGTAGAATACATGAAATCTCCGTGTCAACGTGAGCAAGGATGTCAAAGAGTTGAACAGAGTTGCAGACAAGATGGAAGCGCATTGACATTGGAGAGAAAGTTTAGTCGAGCAATTGTTCCATAATTAGCCCAGATCAATAGTCTTTTTGGCCGCATACTCTTCGACCTTCATGATGGCCTAATTATGCTGGGACGAACCAGGGAATGCGGGTTAATAAATTAAAAATAGATGTGTAAGTGAACATTGGGATGTGATGAGATGTGATGGGATCTGTTAGCGCTCTTGCTGTGTTGCAACTGCTGATCCAAACAAGCTTAAGCGCCAAGGCATGGAATTTAGCCCAGATTTCGAGGTGAAAAGAGGGGCCAAAGAGTTAAAATAGTTACTTACTCAGCCAAAGGGCCAAAATCTCCGGCTTAGACAGAGCCCTGTCCCGATGGTGTCAACGAGGAGACCAGAGACGGTTTGTTCGTGAGTGAAGCTGCAGGGATCAGGGATCGTACGGGATGAACAGACGAGAAGACGACGAACAATCGGAGGCGGCCGGTAGTGTTTAATTGCGACGAGCGGAGGCACTTGGCAATGACTCGCATTGGCGGGGGGGAGCTATCTATCCATGACTTGACTAGACCATAGCGGGAGTGGAATTCATGGGCTTGACAGGTGATAGTGTGATGGATTTGTTTACGAAATGCCCAAAGAGTGTGATGAGATATTAAATGTTAGGCCAGGGTCTGAAGAGCTAAGCAATGCCTGATGGATCGGGCCTTTTCACACATAAATATTATCATTGACTAAATCTGGTCCATGTATGGTGTTGAAGGACTAGAAGGGTTTGAAATGAGGGAGACAGAGACAGAGAGAGAGAGTGTGTGTGTGTAAGTCGAGAGATAAGATAGGATAGCCGGAGCAGAGGATGGCAAAATGACATTTCCAGATTCAGTAACCATCAAGATAGGCTAATGTACCTTGCTAAGTTCAAAGGATAATCCAAGCTCAACCTTGAAATGGTCTGGTCTGGTCTTGCATGCCCGTATCTACTGATGGTGTAGAGAAGCTTCGATATGGTTGGCAGATTTACTGTACAGATGAGATGACCTTGTGCACTAGCTAGGTACATACATCTTGTTGGATGGGGGATTTTAGTGATCTGACTGTTGGTTTCTGTTAATCTTCATCGGCACTGCAGACAGGTACAGTATGTACAGCCTCCTCCACAAACATAAGCACGCTATCAAGATAAGATTGATCTTGTGCTGCCACAACAGGATCGAGCAGTGACATTCGTTGCGTCTCAGCAACTTCTTTCGTGATCAACCAACGGTCAAAGAGCATATAAAATGACCCATTTTAGGCCGCCCGTTATTGCCCGTCATGGTCCGCTTATCACATCATAAACTCACCAGGACCAGCTTGAGTTTCCCCGCTCGGCTCGGTGTTTTGTTGATCACCTCGAGGTGCATTGATGCAAGGTAAGGGTCTCGAGCTAGCCAGGGGCCCCTGGACAGATGCAAGAGCATGGCGGCAGAGATCATCGTCTTTTGCATTCTCATTGGCTATAGTGACAGAGCTCCCCTGTTGCGCCACCTGCGGCTCGGGGCCAATCCAGATCTGAGGCCGGGGTAGGCAATCAACTGTGCTAACACGCTTTCGGACTAGCCCATGCACCTGCCCTTACTCCGCGGCAGAAGCTCCTCATCGGTTGGTCCCGTCCCATAATGCGCTAATGCACGCGTGTCACCCTCGGCTCGGCTGTCGAATCACGGACCAGAAACGCTCTTTTTCACAACGACAGGCCTGCTCACCAGACCGATCTTTTTCCTTTCCAGTCACTGCAGAATGCGACCTGACCCAGCTTTGGCGCCAGCAGAGCAGAGCTTTTCACTGATCAGCCACTGGAAAGCATGGCAATGCTAGGTCATGTCCGCTGGAGCAATGCTCGGGTACATGTCGGACTGCTACGGCACACAGCAGAAGCCATGTATAGCGTCTTGCGCAGCATGAGTGTTGAGTGCCATTCTTCACGTACCGAGTTCGTCAAGCTCAGCTAAGCTGAGTTGTTGCCGCGTAGTTGCAGCAATCATATGTTGTGTCTCACTGACTTTTAATACGGAGCAGATTTGTTCAAGTCTCGACACAGACTGATCAACACTCGAGGTTACCTGGGCTTAACAAGAGAGACATGTCAATGCTCTTTCCGAACCCATAACCCCATCTTAACTTGTTCCTTTATCGCTCACAAGGCCCTTTAGACCCCCGTGACCTCCAGTTATGGGATTTCTCAACAACCCCCGCGCTGTTACTTGTTAGACGTCACCGTCTTCCACCCCTGGTCAAAGACATGCACTTGTCCCGTAACACCCAACCATGCCGGTATTATTACTGGTAGAATTGGAGACTTGGTTGTTTTTGGCGGCCATCTATGGGGCTTCTGGCTTCTCGACCCAGCTGCGGACAGCCACTTGCAGGGCTGCACACACGAGGTCCTTCGTCGCTTGACCAATCTGAAGGTTGACCGCCTCTTTGACTATGCTATTCGTTAAAAATTGTCTAGGTACTTGGCCAGGGCTTCTCTCCTACCACCAGCCTATCTCCATTGTGTCCTAGAGCCCAACGTGTTTCTGGCCCCGATCGTCCACTTCGGCCGAGTTCCAAGACGTGAAGCGTGAAATATGACTCGCAAATCGTGAATTGCACAACTGACCATGGCTGCACTAGATGCTGCTGTTTAATGAATCCATCTTAGATGCGACCGAATAGAGTTTTCAGACCAGCACAGTACACTCTCTGCCAGTTGAGCATGGAACGACCCTGCTATGAGACCTTGATAGAGGAGGTGAGCTAGCGGTCGGATCCTTGTGCGACCTTTTGGCATTTCCCCTCTTCCGGTGTACATACTCGCGCATATGCAGACGCAGGCGCAAGAGCCCGGTGAGCTTCTCTATCCATATCAGCATCATCATGATGGTGGGTGTTACTGCTTCTTGGGATGGGAATAGATACTGAAGAAGCAACCCATACTGATCATCACACAGATCTACTACGTGAAAGCTGAGCTCATGCCTGAACTCTGGACGTTTCTTCTTCTAGGTGAAAGTAAATAGCACGAACCACATCTCAGCCTTTCCAGGCATCTGGATGGATAGCAGTTGAACCTCGAGTACTAACCAACAAGTGGAGGGCCTCAAATCAGAAGCCAAAAGTCAAAGTCCAAGCTCGCCCGCCTCGCATATCCTCCCGTGAGGAGCTAGATCCGAACGAGCTCCAACCCCCCGTTGATGAGCTCTTCATGCGAGCAGAGTGGCTGCTAGCTATGACCATAGATGACCAGATGGGCACACCATGCGCGACTTTCCCCTTTAGACGACTGAACCCCTGCTCGCCTTATTGTCTTTGTGCATATCTATTTCTAGAGTGGAGTTCCGATGGACACAGAGAGACCATCTCTTGACCGACTCTCCCCATTGGCTTCTCTAAGCGCAGTCGCTGCCTCTGGTGCCATGGCATGCTCGTCGTGCATGATGCAAAAATAGAAACAAGACGATGGGAAGCCATCATCGAATCGACGTGTGAAGGGCCACGAGAGAAGCGGCCAAAATATAAGGATTTAGCCCTCCAGCAGCCGCCCAAGAATTTTGCCCTCTTTCTTCTTCGTTATGTTCAGAGACTCCAAGTGTCGCCCAAGGTTCTCTTGATCCCCTTTCCTCTCTTACCGCCCTCCTCAAGCCCTTCTATTACCCGCATCAATCTTTACAATATCCAGTTACAAGCAAGCCGGACTTGCTTCGAACCAGTCAATCATTACTACGCAATTTCCCAAAAGGACATTTCGATTCGAAACGAAACGGAATAACGGACGATACGTTGTAGTCTGATACGTTGGCCTGGCTGCCACTTACACGACTACACACAAAATCAAACAATTCGCTCAGTGATCCATATTGATCCTGACCGATACAATAACACTAATTTAATTTTCGACTTGTTGAAACGGACTTGACAACTTCGGATTCGATATCCCCCCCTGGTCACGTTTCCCAACGCCCAACCTCTTGGCTTTCGCTTCTGGATCCTCAGCCCAGTTTAAAGCAAAAGACAAGCAAAGACAATTTCTCCATCCCGTCCCGCTCTGATCGACTCCACACTCGACTAGGCCTGGGTTTAGAGTACAGTGTGCGTCTGGTCCCTGATTACACAGTACCACTCCCCCCTTGTCGATCACACGCCCCTCCTGGTCCCCTACCACGCCAATACTCTAAGGACCAAGCATCGCAGCCTACAAATGTCTACGCTGCCCCCCGACCATCGCAAAGGCGTGTCGCGAGCAACTGGAAGCACCGTCAACATGACTGTATCACAGTCTCCAAAGGCCAAACCGGCCTCCAAAGCCAGCAATGGCAAGCCAAAGACAAAGACGCAGATGCATCGTCGTTCAAGAACAGGTACGCCCGCTTATACCATCTCACTGAAGTGTAGTGAGCTAACATGAATCCCACAGGCTGCTATACTTGCCGTTTGCGACGCAAGAAATGCGACGAGGGAACTCCCATGTGCACAGCCTGCAAGCACCTCGGCTTGCAATGCGAGTACAAGCGACCCATGTGGTGGAGCAACAACGATATGCGAAGGAAGCACAAGGAAGACATCAAGATGATCATCAAGCGCAAGAAGCTCTCTGAGAAGTCATCACACAACATCCAGAACTCTGTCACCAGCTCTCCTCCTGGCCTCACACACTCTCTTCCCACATCAGCTACCTTCACTGATCCTCTCGACCGCACAAGATCCGCCTCCATTGATTCTCAATTCCCAGCTGCTTTCAACTTCAACAGCCCTCCCAGTGGCAACGAGTATGGATTCGGTGCGCCAATGCACCCCGAGTTCATGTTTGGCAGCTACTCGCCTTATGAGATCGATGTCAAGACAGAGAGACAGATGTTTGTGAACGATGTGCCCACAGTTCGCGAATCACACATCTCCACCTTCAGTACTTACCACACTCCTCCCCCAGCTGGTACTGTTCTGCCTAATGGTCCTCTCGACGGCGAGTGGGCCGAGCAGGTCTTCCAAGAGCGCAAGGAATCCCTTTCAGAGGAGACCCTTAACTGCAACTTCTTCGACTTTTCACATGGCCCTTCCACAGAGTCGAGGCAAGTCAAGATTGAGTTGGATGAGAATGACCAGCGCCTGCTGGATCACTTCATCCAATTCGTTCTGCCAACCATCTTTCCCATCCTCGAGTCCAACCAACATTGCTCAGTCAGCTCAGACCTGATCCTCCCTGCTCTTCAATCAAACAGTGCCTACCTTCACTGCTGCTTGAGTGTCGCTGCCCAACACCTCAAATCACATACCAATGGCTCTACCTCTACCGAGGACATTGACAACGACATCATGCGCCATCGTTATGCCACCATTTGGGCTCTTTGCGAGGCTCTCAAGAAGGATGAGAACCACCAGCAAATTCTCGAGGCAACCCTTGGCCTCATTTTCTTCCAGTCTGTCGTTGGCCGCTATGACGATGGCCTTCTCGATATTCCTTGGCACCAGCACTTCCAGGCTGCCATCAGCTTGGTGCAGAAGCTTGACCTTCCCGGCATTGTCTCTGACCCTACTCGGGCTTCAATGCAAACCCCCTTCAACATGTCTCTCTCGTCATGGATTGACATTCTCGGTGCCACCATGAAGGGTCGCTCACCAACATTTGCTCACACTTACCGTGAGAAGCATCTTTCTCAGCTCAACCCTAGCCTCGGCCTGCGGGAGCTGATGGGCTGTGATGACCGGGTCATGTATCTCATTTCCGAGATCGCCTGTCTCGAGTCTCTCAAGAAGGATGGCATGGATGACTTCACACTGTGCCAGCATGTCTCTGCCCTTGGAGAGCAGATTAGCTTGACCGAGATGGGCGATGCAGGCCCCAAGATGCCTTTCAATGCCAATGGCAGCCTTTCACCTAAGCAGCTTTCTAAGAACATGACCATGGCTTTCCGCATCGCTGCTCGCATCTTCCTCTGCAGCCTGGTTCCTGGATTCAACCCCAGACAGCCATCACCCATGGGCTTGGTTGAGAAGCTGACTACCGTGCTTCAACACATTCCCTCGGGCCCCAATGGGTTTGACCGCAACCTTGCTTGGGTGTATCTCATTGGCGGCTCCATCAGTGTTCCTGGTAGCTCATTCCGTGCATTCTTCGAGGATCGCCTGGCTCAGCTGGGCGACTCGGCTAGGTTTGGCACCATGGGACGTGTAGCCACCCTCCTGCACGAGGTGTGGGCTCAGAATGACAGCCTCTCGGGTGTGAGCACACCCGGGTCCACGACGTCTGAGGCGGCCCAGCTGCACATCCACTGGCGGGATGTCATGGAATCGAAGGGATGGGACTTTTTGTTGATCTGAGCACTGCTCTTTGCAAACCTTCTTGGCTGGCCTCTGAAGGGTAGCAGGACCGTGCTGGGTGAAACCATCAAGTTCTGCTCTAACCTTCCTTCTTTTCAGTAACATGAGAGCGGCCAGGACCACCTCATCAGGCGAAGCAGGCATTTGCCAGCCGTCGAGGACCAGGCATGGAAGTGAGACTTCCATGCCCTACACGAGGGTTTGTTATTCACTGACTCTCTGTCCCGAAAGGGCAGAGTTATCCTTTTCTTTTCTTCGTTTCACTTCATATACAACGACACCTACTGGGATGGGTTACTAGAGGAAGCCGCAAGGCGTTTTGAGATGAATGTGGGAGCACAAAGAGCGACACTTGGATGCACCACACTCGACATATTTTGATACGGGGACGAGGCGTTAGTTAGGGACATGCATGCATAGGACGTCTGGCAGAGGATACATGGCCATATGCAGGAACAAATGGGGCGGCAACAGGATGCCGTTTTAAATGTCATTTTATTGGATGGAAACGGCCGAGTACCGCGAGACTCGGGATCACTCGCTATTGTTTATTGACTTACTATGATACCAAGCGGGCAATGGTATGGGGGGAAACGGCGCAATGAAGGATCTAGGGTAAAAACGCCGTGAAGGATGACGATATGAAAAGAGAGGCTCTGGGAAGCTGGTTATGGGCTAGCTCCCAGACAGGAAGCGGTATACAGATAGGACATTATGACCTTGCTGAAGCAAGGCAGACAATGAACAAAGCACTTTATTGTTGCAATTGGCTTTCTAAACTGTGACATTGCCACGTACTTTGTTTATCACCTCACTGTAACGAACACGGAAGGTGAGATGACAGTATCTATCTGATCATGTAAATCATACCACATAATCCGGGGACTTTTCTCCAGTGCTGACTGCAAGCCTCTGAAAAGGGATCACAACTCCGAGAGGCACAACTGGGATGGGCATTAATGCCTCGGCCTGATTACTTTACCTGCCAGCATATTATTCCGCATGCGATGGGTTCTTTTTACTTGTGTGCTTATTTATTCCCTGGAGAGGTCAGCATCATCACACCATGAAAGCCGGGGAGAGGTAGGTTCTCCGTGGGGGTTGTATTGATGAGATGCAGATATGTGCTGCGACGGTAGGCATCTAGATACAGGCAGTTTTTCAGTGGTCTGAGAATGTTTATACTGTGGCACACGTGCTGGAGAAATGAGGCCTTATTATGCCCGTTGCGGATGTATGGAAAGGAAGCCGCATGCAATGCAATGCAATGCTATGCTATGCTATGCTATGCAAATGCAGTACGAGGACAATTCATAGTATGTATATTTGGGAACATTTTCCTTATCTAATTCATCCTATATGAGAATGTCCAATGCATGCAGCATCGTGAGCCGTTACTCCGTACGAGTCGCAGTGCATCTACAGCGAGGGATATAGAGGCACCAGCGCATCAGCGCATCAGCGCATCGCATAGCATAGCATAGCATAGCAGTGCATTTGATTTACAGGATGGAAACTTAAGAGGCAAACACGTATTCTTCAACAGCTACAGACAGAAAAGGAAAGACAACCCTCCCCAGTCTTCAGGGCTTCTGGACAGTGCGTGGAGTTACTGGATGGATCTAATGACTTGCACGCCCCCTGTAGTGTAGGTAGGTAGGGCATTCTTTTCTTTACTGACCGTAGCGGAGAAGACGTGGACTTTTTGCCTCTTGCCGAGGCCTAGGCGAATCTGGATTTTGTGAGATGCATTTCTTGTGTGTGCGGGAGTCCAGGGGTGGCTTTGGCGAATACAAGGGGGTCAGAGAGTGAATGATCGGGTAAATGGTATGCAGTACGGATATAGACGAATGGAGGATATTACGGTAATTATAGGATAGAGGCTTTTGGTGGTTAGGTCCACGGGTTGTATCACGATAACGCGTGCCCTGTAGTGTAGGGGTTCAGTTAGTCGGGCATGTTACAGCAGGGACAAAGAACCAGAGGACGCACTGGAGACCAAGATATCCGTGCTTTGTTCCCGTGACAGGGTCATGTACATAGAAATTCTTTGGCTTACTGGGATCTATCTAGTACCTACTAATCTATCGTCACTGAACAAGCCAGTACTGTAACCGTACCAACTTCACTGACAAGAACGAAAGAGAGGCAGCCCATAATGACAAGAAACAGTATGTTGAAGCCTAAATAACACAACACTTTTTCACTCACTCTGTTACCAGAACTGGCCTTCAAACAGTGACCTCTCTCATGGAGTTAAACTCCTCGTCTCATTGGTTCTCATCGCAACCTGAGTCCAAGTTAGAAAACTACGCGCCCAGCCTTAGCGCTTGGCCATGAATCTCCAGCGCCTGAGACAGAGCCCCCCCTCCCACAGCTAAACTTTTACTGGGCTCTGGTCAACAGGAACCAATCCGCGACATGCATCGCCGCGCGCTTAATGTCTTCTGAGACTCTCAGCCAACCACAGCATTTTCGTCTGTCTCAACCATGGCGACAATATCGCCAAACAAAACCAGTTTCTATATTCTCCCACATCTAGCAGTTCTAGACCGACTACGCAGTGTCTACTGGCGTGTCAAGCGATAGGCCCTAGATACTCTCAGCGACTGGCTCTCAGCATCGCTGATCAACCGCCCAATGGTCTCTGATGCGACATTCGAGCCTGAAATATCGTCCACGAATGGGTCGAGATGACTCTCAACGGACAAGGCGGCAAGGCAGAGGAAAGACCATGTCCATGTCCATGTCCATGTCCATGATGGAAACAAGACAGTGACCTCATGGTTCCATTCTCCGTCTTTGTCTAGTACCCTTGTCCTCCCTCTTTTTTTTCCCTCCCTCTCTTGTTCTGCGTCCTGTATTTACTGTTCCGTTTCTTCACCTTGGCTGTTCTATCGAACAAACAAAAACAAATCATATATTCACTTGTTCTGTTGACTCATTCCTTTCCTCTTTGTCACACGCGCTGGTTGTGTCTGACTTACCAACTCACCTGCATATCATCTTCTCTTGACTCCTTGCATATACAATATCACATTCACCCCAAGACATTCCTTCAACAACGAACCAACAAAACCAACGCTTAGTAACTAACGCCAAAGACAACAACCAACAACTACACGCATAATCCACGCCAAATATGCTTTTGGGAAGACTCCCAACACCCCTGAGGGTCCTGTTTATCACAGCCCTCTACGCTTCAACATCCTCCGCTCTCCCCGCGAACAGTATCTTCGCCCGCGAAGACACATGCGATGCGGATCAGACATCGTGCAACAGCGACATCGCCAACTTTTGCTGCCCCAAGGGCAACTCCTGCAGACTTCTCGCCGGCAAGACCACAGCAGTATGCTGTCCCAGCGGCCAGACCTGCAATGTCATTCAACCCATCACCTGCGATATCCGCGGCCAGGATCAGAGAGAGTTCCCCAACGCCCCTGTCAAGACGATTGTATTCAACCTCGATCTTGAAAAATGTGGACAGAAGTGTTGTCCTTTTGGATACTCGTGTGAAGACGAGCAGTGTGTGATCGACAAGGATCAGACCAATGTCCCAGAAGGCGCTGAGCTTCCCAATGAGACGTCTACGCCTGTTCCCAGTGCGATAACTACTGCTACAGGGGCTATCGAGACCATCTCCATCAGCGCTGCACCCTCCACGAGCGCTGAGCCCACAGCAGCCGTTGGCTCAGACAAGGACGAAGACTCCAAGTCCGGCAACTCGGGGCCTGCTACTACGTCCATCGTTGGCGGCGTCGTCGGCGGCAGTATCATTCTTCTGATAATCGCCGTTGTAATCTTTCTCTACGTCCGTCGTCAAAACAAACGTGACGCGCAAGGCTCAGAGAAGGGTAGTCATATCTACGGCTACGGCCGCCGATCCACGAGCGATGCCTCGTTCGGAAACATCATTTCCGAGCCCATCAGCCAGCCCAACTCTTACCGCGCCGACTTCATCCTCAAGACCCCTTCAACCCAACGCTCGAGCATTGTGCCTGCGCGCCAGCTTTCCAGTGCTGGTACACGCCTCAACGCACCGCCTCCGCGGATTCGTATATCTATTCCGAATCCCTTCGACTCACCCAACCCCTCACCCAATGCCCAGCCCAGTCCCCTCGACAATGAAGAGTCTCTTCGACATGGAAACGTTCGGCTGCCCCCGATCCGCGCTATGAAGGGCTCGTCGTACTGTAGTCGTCGACCAAGTACCCCTGAGCTTCAGCGTGAGCCGAGTAGCGAGAATATCAATGTTTTCGCGGACCCCAGCACCATTGTCAAACCCCGCCCCCTGACGAGAGCGACAACATTCACCGACCTGATGGACGAGGCTGATCTCGGCGCTGTGCGGCGAGGGAAGCCCTACGTCCCCGGAACCACTCCCAGAATCTAGACCTCACTGACTTACACCATTTCCTTTTCGAGCTACACCATTCACGTCTCTCTAATGCAACATTCCTTCACCACCATCTGCAGTGCAGGGTGGCATCCTCTCACTAGAATTGATTTTGGGCGTTGTGGATATAAATACTGGAATAGCTGTCGTTTATACCCTGGGCTGTTCAATAAGACCCAAATCTTGTCATGTTTTAATAGTGCAATGTTTTATCTTTGATAAGAGTTATAGATAGATTATTTAAGAAATGATATGCGAATATTTGATCAACTCGTCTCAAGACAAGTGAAGCAAAAGGAATGGATCATAGAAACCAGTCAGAGCAAGTTGGATCAGTGCAGCATCAAAGCTTGTATATGTTTGATATATAACAGCGACAGCTAAATGACCCACAACGACCAAGTAGCACTCACTTTCCGTTAGCCGTTTTTTCTGACTCCGGCGCTCCCATGACAATAAAAAAACACGCTATGCAAACCCGTTGATAGATGAAAGGGAACCTAGCGAGTGAACAAGATGCGGCCCGCGAGGCTCATGCCAAAGGAAACGAATCGCACAAAACAAAAAGCGCAGTGATTGGGTATGTGCGCCTAATCCAACATGTCCATAAACTTCCTATGTGGCGCCAGCCTAGATATCACCTCCAGTATTTACTCAAGATAGTCAATTTGTGCATGTTGATGTCTCACATGACGATGCACTTCTTATCCTTCTCTTTCTCCCTTTCCCTCTCTCCAGAGCCAGTCGATATGTCTGTCCAGCCTGCACTGCTTGCAGCATCTGCTGCCTTCTTCTTCTTCTTTTTAGGTTTAGCTGACCAACCACGTTTTTTGGCATCCTTGATGTTCTTAGCAGCGCTTCGTTCAGCACGACTTGGCCGGCGATTAACTGTTGGTGATGTCCTAGTTACCGGCACTGGAGGAGCATGCAGCCATGCCGGCACCTGCTGGTTGGGCAGTGGAATGGTGGTGGGCGGGTTGCCTCCGTGATTCGAGGCAATACTGTAGATGGTTTCAAGTCGCTCAACAGTCGGCCTCTGATTCGAGCCAGGTACCGGCCGTGGGTGCCGGGGGATCGGGGCCAATAGAGGAGTCTCATTCCTTCGCCCAGATACTTGCCGGCTTGGCGAGTCGAAAGCACCCGATACACCCTTAGGAGTGCTAATTATAAGAGGTTGATCGGGTTCTGGGCGACTGAGATTCGATGGCCCTGCCAATAAGGAATCGGGCAGGGAGCTTGACACGTACGAACTACCATCAAAACTCCCGACAGGCCTTCTTGGGACCTGGAACCCTCCAGAAAGCCGTCTTGGGTTACCCTGACTGACTCTTTTGCTAAGACTCGCAAGCTGACTCGAACTCGGCAGAGGGGGTAGGCCCGAAATCGATTCATCTGCGGCCTGTTGTTCGGCAGGTGCAGATATTGGGAATGGATACCCACCAGCCGAGGCAAAATTTTGCTCAGCCTCATGACCTGCAACTCGAGGCCAAGTCTGAGCATTCGAGAGCCGCCTCGCTCTAGGCGCTGGGTCTGACCCAACCTGGGCCGTAGAAACGGTCGATGGCACATTCTCCACATTAACCGCTGCTATTCGACTACCTGGGCCAAAATGGTCGTAAGCTGAGATATCTGCCTGCACTGGTGAAGGTGACCGCCCCTCCCTAGAGTTGATAGGAACTGTTACAGCCCTAGATGTAAGAGCTGACACAGCAGATGATATTGATGTTTGCCGTGCCCTGGTTTCAGAATTTCCGCCTGTATGTTGAGGCGCTTCCTGTCGTGGAGAACGGGGGGGAGTCACGTCATATAGATCAGCATCCTCATCCGTCTGGGGTACAGGGCTCACACTGTTTTGTGTTGCATCACCAGCCGGCAGTTGATCTCTAGTGGTGTATCCTCGCAAGGGATGTTGGCCAGAGGCTTGCTGTGATAAATTGTTTCCGGGCTGCTCGCCTTTGGAGTCGGTGACGAATACTCGGTGATCCTCAGACCCATGACGACCAGAGGCGGATGTAGCATGATCGGGCAGTGCTGGCACTGGAGCTGGAGCGGGAACAGATGCACCGCCAAGCCCTATGGGGGCAACAGAAGGACCACGCATAAAGGCCGGCAAATCGGGGCCTGGGTCCTCCTTTTGATACGGTGGAGGAGGAGGTACCCAATTGTCAGCATCACTCTCATGTGGATGCTCTCTTCGGCCATCAGCACGACGATACTCAATACGTCGCCCATCTGCCGTTCGGGGATGAAGGGATCTGTCGACAGCGGCAGCGGTCGCAGCACGACGAAGCGTGGTCTGGGATCGTGGGCTAGCATGCGAATAAGGGGCATCTAAAGCTTCCATTTCCTCAATCGAAGGAGCGTCTCCATCTTCACTGGGGCTCATAGGCTCAACGACTGCCCGACGATTTGCTGGCTGAGATGGAAGCTGACCAATCCTCCGAGGAAGCAAAGGGTCATCATCATCATTGTTGTGGTCATCGTTTAGCGGTATTCGTGGAACCGCCGGTATCGCTGCAGCATCAGGAGCTGCACGAGGTCGAGAAGCAGACGTAGCAGCCCGAAGCAATGATGAGCCGCCACGGCCACCTCGCCTTTGAGCGACAGTACGTCGTCGCACAATAGCGACTTCGGTTGCCAGATCGCGTTGCTCTTCCTCCAACACCTCGGGATTATCAGTGCCGACCTCAATGGTGATTTCTGACTTAGTTCCGTTGCCGATGCCATAGTCAAAGTCCAAGAGCGTAACTCGACCACCATCGACAAAATCCATATCTTCCTCCTCAGTCACTAGCCGCGGTGCTCCGACTCCCCTTGCGGCGATTACCAGGCGCTCCTGAGTAGATGAGCTACCATACCCTGCAACCCATTTCACCGTTTTGACTTCCCCATGCTCGGCAACCTTGAAGCCAGAAACAAAGGTGTTTCTTAGTTGGTCGCACAAAATCTGCCATTTAGGCACTCTAACACCTTCCGGGTTATTGATCCGCGTAGATGCCCGTCGCGATGTACCGCTCCGATCACTATTTTGTCTCCCCAGACCCGATGCTGACCCGTCGTTTGACGATGACACATTTTCAGGGACAGCATCCAAGTCCTCAGGTATACCATATATCCATACCTCCCTCCCTTGAAAACCAGCCGACACTAGCTCACCCCGATATGTCGTAGAAGGGAGCGTGGAGGGAATGAGACTGGCTTGTAGAGATGCGCTTGGTACGGGTCCAGTAAAGTAAGTGGTGCCATTCCGAAGGTCATCAATTCGAACAGCTCGGAAGGTCTCGAAACTCCTGTCATAGGTGAAGGTCCAGCTTGCCTCCTCTTCGCTTCCATCCTGAAGCAGAACGGCATGACTGCAGTCACGACTGGTGTTTGGGAACAGGATCGACGTCGTCCATAGGGGGCTCAGGTTGTCTTCGGACATATGAGGGCCTGGATCATAGTATGGAGCTGTAATAATGACGGTGCTAGGTGGCGCCGAATGAATAGTAGTACCGAGAATTTGAGTCCCGTCAAATGAGAAAGATAAAGCGTCGACAGCATCACATTTCACAGCTCTTCGATCAGTGGCCAGCGCATCAGGCCTTAAAGATGATACCTCGATGCCACCTTCATAAGCAGCAGCCAGAACAGAACCGCATGGGGACAAAGCAATCGTTCGGGGAGTGTTATCAAGAATTATAGACCTTGAGCGGCGGGGTGGGCTTTGTTGCAAGTCGTATAAGTCGACCTGCATCTCAGTAGATAAGACTGCCAAGAGGGTGCCTTTATCGTTGATGCAAGCGGCGACAGGGCGACGAAGAATCTTAAACTCCCTCTTGACTTCCAGGTTCAAACCTTTCAAGTCAATCACATAAATCCTGCCCGAATTGTATGCCAGAAGATGGTGCCCCTTTGGGGAGGCACTGTATTGCATACCCTCGCCACCGGGACATGATGAAGAGCTGATTGAAGTTGAAATAAGCTTAAACGTCGTTTCCCTCGGTCGTAAGTATGCCTGGAAGAGGTTTCGCTTTACTTCGCGAGCAAAAAGCCGTCGCAACTCGGGGAGTTTATCATCGTCCGATTGTGGTGTTGTAGGATGGCTCGCCGAATATGAAGGACATCTCGATAGCTGATGGCGATAAAGATGAGCCCGTTGAGAAACACCCCTCCATTTGCGGTTCAGGAGCACAAGAGACGCAAAGCCGTTGGGGTCAGTTTGTCGAAGAATTCTAATAGGGAATGACAAACGTTAGCACTTGATGAAAGGAGAGGGAGAGGACAGCGCTTGTCGATGACACCAGTCGTTCGATACGACCAAGGATAAGTTTGACGTAAAGTTGCGGGAAAAAAAAATACTCACTGTTCAATGATCTCGTCGGGTAGTCTGTCAAAAGGCGGAGTTGGAGAAATAGGCATCTTCTCGATACTGGAGCGACGGACGTCGGTTACCGACGCGTCCATGACGCTTTGTCGCTCTACGGTGGGAAGCCGTCGAGCATGTCAGGTCGATGAGTCGCGACTATACCTAGGAGAAAGCGAGAATGGCGGAGATCGTGTCTTGAGCACTGGGTCTTTGTTGTAGAGTCGAATGTTTGGCGAGAAGTGTGAGTCCAGATCTGGAAGCAAGGTGTTGGAGTGTGGCTGAGGCTTCCTGTTCAGCTCGAGGCGTGACGATGGTGGGTTCCCTTTTGGTGAAGACGGAAAGTTTGGGGGCGATTTGATGTAAGCACTACTAAAGTAGTTGGTAGGTACTTGATTTCGAGGACAAAGCAGGACGTTACACACAAGGTTCGATTGAATTGATAGATGGAACTGCATTGAAAGGAAATGATTGCTTGAATGTATTAGAGGGATATGAATGATCGGCATATTGCCAGAGCTTAATCAGTAGTCCAGTTGTATTTCCCATATTTTCCCATAGCTAAACTTGGATGTCCAAGAGTCCCCAGCGGTAGACATCATCGCCTCCAAATCTTACTTGTAGTACCTAGCTACTACCTAAGATAAGTACTATGGAATGTATGCCGTCCAGGCCCTAGTGCATGGACCGTGTTAACGTGTCTTTTTTAAGACGAGCTGAAACTAAAAATCATTGAAAACTCGTTAGGAATTGTGAGTATCACGTATGAGTTTTGTAGAATAATCTTCGATTCTTGATTTTTGTCTGTTGATTCGATACATCATACCGGCCCTTGACTCCACTTGGCATTACTTGAGATCAAAGGGGGGGAAATCGAGGGATAGAGATGCCTCTCTATCCAACAAACTCTGATAAGTTTATGCTATGCTACCCCAATGATAGGGTATTTGTTAACCATAACCGTTTTGCGTGGTGTCAGGTTTGTGATTTTGCTGTGTCTAAACTTGACTGGCTACGGAGTAGGTAGGTAGGTAGGTAACTAGGGGGGAAATAAAACACGAGACTGGATTTGGTGGTAGATCGGTGGATTTTGGTGAAAGCCAGTCTCATGTATTCCCCCCCCCGAGGGGTAATTACCTGGTTTCTCTATTGGTAACGAAAGTGCATAAGAGGTTCTCATTTTCCATTTGCATTCCCTAGGTGGCCCACGTCTATCCTTGTCTACCTACTATCTATGACTGGTCTATGGCATCATGCGAAGTGAGTAGAATTTGCCGAGAGACAACCTTGTCGTATACGCGTTTTGGTCTCGGAGAATGGATGGATGCGAAGGTCGCCTTTTGAGAGGGCAATGGTGTCCATGAGGACATTTCGCCAACCGCTGGATTAGCCAACACCAGGCGAGATGGAGGCGTAGTGTAGTGTTGCAGCTAAACATGCAGGGTGCTTGGTGAAACCCCAAAGATAGGGGAGATGAAGCATTCAATCATGCGAAGTATAGTACTGGATGATTTGGAGTCGTCGCTTGGAGGGCGTTCTGTCTATTACCTATAACGCTTTTGTAGTTGACCTGGAAGGCAATTTCCTAGGTTAGTAGTTATACAAGGTCTTGTAGAGGTTGTAAGTCTGTAAGGACAACTGCCAGATGCTGTAAATGGTGGAGCAATGTGAGCGACATCCAAGGTGAATGTGACACTTTCAGCGTCTGCAGTTTGGTAGTCGAGGTGACATTTCGTGACAGCCACATGTCACTGTCTCACGATCAAAGGCCGAATCACAAGCCACGGCAGCAATGAACACGCATTCGTCCTCTGTTGAAATTTCTGGGACGATCAAACCAGAGGTGACATAGGTTCTCATGTGTACTCGCACAGGCGAGGTAGGACGTGGAGCTAGTGCACTGCCAATTCCAGTGGCATCCATCCCATGCGTTATCATTCTACATAGAGAACCATTACGGATATACGGAAAATTCATTTGGTACCTTGGCGTTAACCCATAACATGAGGCATAGCATACCAGAAAGAGGAGAGGCGCAACTAATGCCCTCATTCGGTCTGTTGCACTCATTCAGTATGCAACTCTACCACACGAATTTCTCTGCCTCTCCTGCGCCGTTGTGAAGGGCTTGGTCAGAAACCAGTTGGTGTAACCCGAGTTTTCATGTCGCCGGCCGTATTAAGTAGTAGTCGCTACCTAGGCGAGATCATCTATAATTAGAAATTGGCAACGTCTCGACCGGGAGTTCGTCCTGGCAGGGTACAGTCTAGACTGTTTAGTACATCACTTCCGATGCCAAGGACAGCGTCTTATTGCTGATGCGCATCAGAAATGCTCTTCAGTGCCTGGTATGGGATGAAAAGGAACGTATTTAGGTATTGTGTAGGTAGCAGCAGCAGCAAGACATCAATAGCTGGATTTCGAAGCGGTATGTGATGAGCCACTCCATACCTTTTTTCCGACATGAATAGTCTCAAAGGAGGGCACTCATACCCGCACAACCGGTTGTGCGTTTAGTATCACGTGTTTTTCGCACAACCGGTTGTGCGGATAAGGCCACGTAAGCTGCTTCGGTCAAATCCGCACAACCGGGAGACCATCAGTCAATTCATCTTCCTATTATATTTACATCACTAATAAAGTAATTACTAACTTCCTGCTTTATAATTTAAC
>JAAQPG010000728.1:0-91992 GCA_013186905.1 Fusarium udum
ACTTTATATTATTAATAGTATATTTTCATTTTATATAGAGCTGCAAATTGGGTTTACTACACCTGATTTTACTCATTAGGGGTAGGGGACTTTAAAACACCAGAGTTAGCCTTGAGTTTTAACAATGGGTTTATCAACCATACTCTGCATTAAGAGGTATCCGACAAACAGAATCGAGATTGCAGTGTTATACTAAACACCTTTGAGGTTTAGGTCTTTCTTGAGACTATTGAGTCGTGCTTGGGGCAGAGCGTTTCGATCGAGGTAGTTGAGGAAATACATTGCCCAGATAATAGGCTTACTCGATTAGCAATTCTGCGTAAAGATTTTGTGGATTCGAGTCTCACCATGATCATCCTGTCCAATTTCTTGACCAAGGCAATCTCTGCAGGGTCTGTCTTGCATGCAGCACCTGAATAGTCTCCACGAGGATCATCAATTCCGTTCTGCTCGATGATTTTCTCATCGTGAACAGCGTCAAAGCCTGCGTTAGGCTTCACGTCCTTCAAAGGGAGAGACATTTGGGGCCCTGGAAGGACAGTCATGGCTTCGTCACAGAGAACGGCAAGATAAGAGCTTGTTGCGGGTGTGTAGAGATGGAAACAAACCAGGAACCTGTATTGTGAAGTCTGGAGAGCATGGAACCTCGCAAATCGAGAGACCTCTTCACATTCTTATAAATGTCTGGGGCCAGTCTATGGTCCAAGTCATCAAACTTGACATTTCCGTTGAATACCCCATGGAGAAGAATTATTCGCGGGGAGAATGCGGAGAAGCGTGAAGGCAAACCATTAGACAATCGACCTATGGTGATCATTAGGGTAAGCCTTTACGCCGCTATTCCGTTATTCCATTATCCCGCATTAAGCGAGCCCAACGCGGTAACCCGTTCCCCAGTATTCTTCAAAAGCGGGAAAACAACATCGGGATAGGGATAGTGATTGGTACATTTTAGTGGGCTACTGATCTTCAGTATCGGTGTTTCTGTAGACCTGTCATGATGAGCGACTGCATACATAAACCTACCCATCCTTTGTCATGAGGCTCCAGATTCATCCTTGTTTCTCTCTAGCCTCAAAGCCTTCCAGTATTTCAAGAACACAATAATGGCCACTGCTACCGTTCATGATACTTCACTGTTCAAAGACACTTTCGGAACTGAAGAGATCCGGGAGTGTTTCTCTGAACGATCATACGTCTCGAAATTGATCGAGGCAGAATGTGCCTTGGCTCAAGCAGAGGAAGACCAAGGCGTGATTCCTTCGGGAACAGCCAAGGTCATTCATGAGCATTCTGATGTATCCAAAATTGATTGGCCGTTGCTTGCTAAGAGAGCAGAGGTTATTGGCTACCCCATCTTTGGTCTTGTTGAACAAATGGCGTCTTGGGTTCCTCATCAGCAATGTAAGTACACAATCGTTACCTGAGTTCATCGAGGACTGCGATGGTTAACGAGACAAGCCGGATACATTCACTGGGGCGCTACAACGCAAGATATCATGGACTTGGCTTCGCAACTACAGATCAAGAGTGGCATCGCAATCGTGGAACGCAACCTCGAGCAAATAATAAGTACCCTCGAGTCGATGTCTTCAAAGTACCGCGACACGCCAATGGCAGGCCGAACACATCTTCAACACGCCCTACCAATAACCTTCGGTTACAAATGTGGTGTTTGGCTTTCCGGGCTCCGTCGTCACGCTAAGCGACTCCAACAGATCAAGGAACGGTGCCTCCTTGTGCAATTCGGCGGCGCTGCTGGTACTTTAGCTTCGCTTGGTAGCTCAGATGACGGTATTCGAGTACGGAAGAGGCTAGCTGCCATTTTAGGTCTCAAGGACCCTGTTATTACCTGGCATGTCGCGCGAGATACAATTGCTGAGGTCGTTAACTTTTTGGCTTTGATTGGAGGTTCGTTAGGAAAGATCGCGCTTGATCTGATGATCATGTCGTCTAACGAGCTTAATGAGGTAAGATGAATCATAACACCTCCATCCATTTCCGTAAACATGAACTGACATGAAGTGATTCCCAGGTTGCTGAGCCATTTGTACCCCATCGAGGAGCATCGTCGACGATGCCTCAGAAGCGAAACCCCATTTCGAGCGAGATCATCCTAGCACAATCCAAGATTCTTCGAGCACAAGCAGGGCTGGTATTAGATGCCATGGTATCAGATTTTGAGCGTGCCTCGGGACCTTGGCACCTAGAGTGGGCTGCACTTCCGGTCGCGTTCATCTCGGTAGTTGGCTCACTCTACCAAGCAAACTTTGCACTATCAGGCCTACAGGTCAATTCTGAGGCAATGAAGAACAACCTTGAGTCGACACGAGGACTCATTGTTGCCGAGGCTGTGATGATGAAACTGGCTGAGTTCATAGGACGACAGGAGGCTCATGAAATCGTCTACGGTGCGTGCGTGTCTGCCATCGAGGGAAATCTTTCCTTGATAGAATCACTGCAGAGGATTGAGGAAGTTACGAACCATTTGAGCACAGAACAGCTGACGTCATTGGTCGATCCAACACAATACCTCGGCTGCTGTCAATTAATGGTTGACGAACTCTTGATACTCAAGACCTCAAAGCTGTAAAATGAAAACCAGTAATGGATAGACTTATAAATAATAAATATCACATGATATATTTTAAGTTATATGCAGTATTTATAATAAGTTGCTAGCAATCTCATTGCACCATCCTCAGGGGGGCAAGAAAACAGTAAACCTTAACATAAAGTGCTAAAATAAACTTATTAAAAGTTATCCTAAGCTTAGATTATATTACCTAAATCTTTTTATCATTTAGGATTGAGGTTCTGTGTTTTTTTTCCTCCCCTAGAGCATGACTTGAGCTATTGATAGTGGTGTCGGAAGTTGCCGCCTCAAGCTCTTTATTAGCTCAACGTAATAGAACTTCCCGAAGAACCTGAGCTAATCTGAATACACCTGTCAACTTTATGAAGTACTACCCTACGTTTTCTTACCTGTACTTCCCCTCAGGCGGACTGGAGCATGGAGATGAGAGAGACCAGGCAATTTATTCCGGTTTAAGCCATAACTGTGCTCTGCACAGTATTTATAGAGCCATGATCCCCGCACAAATTCCATTTTGGCTTCTCCAAAATCCTGTCTTGGTTGAATACAAATCACATACTTACCATCGCACGGTTTCAACCATCACGCCAACACATTAATACTGAGGCTCTGCTGAGATAAGCAAATATGCCGTACAGGCTCAAAATATAGTGGTAAGGCCAGTAATACTAACGATATTTAGCCAGTGACCTCTATTGACATGCCATGAGCATGATCAGGAAATCTTTGATACAGGGGAAGCGATTGAGCATCTAAGGAAGAAACATGCTAGCTTCATCAAGCGTCCCGGGCGTCTTGGAGAAAAGGATATGCATGAACATTACTGGTACTGCTTTGATTGTGGCTCTGGGCTGAAAGATCACCGCAGCTTCAATTCTGATAGAGCAATGTGGAGTCATTTGAAGAATAAGCATAGCTCTATAGTGGATTATGATCCTGATTTGTCGTGGTCTTGAGTCTTGAATACGTCGACTACAATGTGCTGCGGGGCAGAGATGAGTTTCTCGGCGTCTTCGGGAATTGAGACTGGCAAATGTTTATAGGTGAAATGTGCCCTTGGGACTGACTATGCTAGTATATGAAATAGTGATCTTAATTTCAATATAATATTGAATATGATGCAAGCTCATCGTAGTATCGAACTTAGTTCCTTCTAAGCAGCGGCATTAACCCATCGTGCAAGGCTATCCGCCGATGGACCAACATGTACCAGCTCCTTTAGCCTTCTCTTATTAATCTTATATCCAACGTAAGGATACTTCTCCACGAAAAATGCCCCACCCGAGAGCCTCTTGAACTTGCCCAGCTTCGTCTCAACATATCCTTCCAGCTCCTTGGCCAAGCTGTCCAAGGCCAAAGACCTTTCCTCGGCCTTTAAATCGTGGCTTGGTGTCGCGTCTGGCTGAAGCACAACAAATGCCGTAGGATGCTCCTGTTGAGTTTCTTGGTCACGGATCCCCACCACAACAGCTGTTGCTACGGCGGGGTGATCAAAGAGAATAGCCTCGAACTCAGACGCTGAAGCGTGAGTACCATAGCCATCGCCGACACGGAGTAGCTCTTTCAACCGGTCAACGATAAAGACATTGGAGTTCTCGTCAACGTAGCCGACGTCACCAGAGTGAAACCAGCCATCAGCGTCAAAATCCTTGTTGGCCTCGTCATTGTCCTTGTAGCCGGCAAAGCGAGCAAGTGTATTCTTCACAAGGATCTCTCCTTGTTCGTTGTGGCCAAGGTCCTTGCCAGTCTCGATATCGAGGACCCTGGCTTCGAAACCGTGGACGAGAGTACCGCTTGATCCGGGTACAGAGGAAGACTCATCGACCTGGAGGGTGATAAGGAGAGTTTCTGTCGTTCCCCATTCGAGAGTAAGGCGAACACCATTGAACTTGTCTTGAACGGCATCCCGAATCTTAGTATGGACAGGAGCTCCAGCAGATAGAAGCCATTTAATGCTTTTGTAAGTGACCCCAACCTTTTCTGACTTTGCGATCTGGGCCGCGAGAGGCGGAGTGACAAAAAGGAAGGTGATGGCATATTTGTCAATGAGATGAAAGGTAGATTGGTCGAAAGGCTGAGTAAGAATTATGACAGGAATACCAAGGAGGATGTTCAGACCAAGGTTGAGCTTTGCGTTGATTCCATAGGCGAAGGGTAGAGAGGACAGCCAAACGTCTTTCCCAGGATCTGTGTCGGAGGGTACGGTTAGGCGAGTGGTGAGTAGATTGGCAGCCCAGTGAGCATGAGTTGTGAGGAAGGACTTGACGTTGCCCGATGATCCACTGGTACGGTAAATGAAAGCATAGTGCTGCTCAGTTTCCTCGTGGGTGGAAAGCCTGAACCCAGTGAAGGGCTCATTTTCTTTGGTGAGCAGATCCTCGATGTTGCTGATTCCCTCAGAAGAATCATCGAGGCTGATCAGAGGAATCCCATTGAACGACTCAGCTGCCGGTTTTGTGATAGATGCCAGACTTGAGTCCGTTATGATCAACTTGGCGTCAGCTTGTTCGAGTCTGGGAATAATTGCCAGAGCATCAAGTCCTTGCTGAACAGGAATTGGGGAGATTGTAGCTCCAGCTGCCAGCGCTGCAAAAAATGCAATAGGATAGTTTATCTCTCAGATGTTAGTTAAATCAGCTATGTAGATCGGGAGAGTGATAGCTCACAGAGTTGTTGGCTAAAAATGCAATGACATTATTAGGCTTGATTCCGTATTTCTTGACAAGAACGCTAGCCAGTCGCAAGCTCTTGTTCTCAAGTTCTTCTAGGGTCAAAGTCTCTCCGGTGTTATGGACCCGGTATAAGATCTTGTCTTTGGGATACTTCTCTCGAGCAGTGTTGAAGATGAAGTTGAACACGTCCGTGGAGGGCGGGTCAACCTTGGGAAACTTTGACTCAAAGACCATTTTGATGTAGTGGAGATAGTGACTTGAACACAAATGTAAAGAACGCCTGATTGATCATGCATCGAGATATTAAGTATTGGTGTTGCTTTGGTCTCCTACACGGGCCCCGGTGTTTGGCTTGAGAGGTATGTTGCCCATCCATTTCGGCAATCTCGTCTTCCTGACAGAAAAGCACATCAACAAACCTGCATACCAACAATTAACTTGCCGTGTTTCAACATGCAACTGAAATTGACGCAATCGCAATGTCAACTTCCTATTCTCGTATTTTTCCAGCACGCTCCGAGCCCTGTAAGAGCTAATGCATATCACTCACCACCTCGAAACGGCTCGTGAAGATCAATTAGCCTTTCCTTGGGCTAGCGTAAACCATGACGTGGCGGTTCGAGCGTCACGTAAGCAGGTCGCGTTCCAATTCCGCGTCGACGCGACATTGGGGTCCTCGATGACGCGACAACTTGGCGCAGTCTTAGTCGGACTTTCATGGATATACGGGTTATATGCATAAGCCAAGCCAAGGGTTCATAGCTACTTCGCTGTGACAATTGTAATGTCGTCTACGGTTCAGGGTATGCTGACAGGGTTACCAGCTCCGATGCGGCCCGGATCGTCTCTACCACCTGAAGCAGACATGGCTTGTGCATGACGGAAGCATACACGATTTTCCAGTTGAATCGGCAGATACTTGCAGGATCCTCTTGTAGCTGATGATTGTGATTGAGCATGCGTTTTGAGAAACTGTCCTAGTGTAAGATCATAAATCAATCATAGGTCCAAAATTGAGAATCTGAGCAAGGCTTGACAGATACAGCTGTGTTGTGAACTAAAACTGCCAACCTCTTACACAATTCTATCAAAACAACTTCATTTATTTCAAAAAATCTCTGAAGATGGCGTCCAAAGAAACTGCCAGTCTCCCAGTCATTGACTTTGCCAAAATCATTGGACCTTCCATCTCTAGGTCACCAGAAGTCCTAGAAGACAGCATCAAAGAGAAGCAGAAACTCTTCGACGCCTTTGTCAATGTCGGATTCGTGTACCTGGCAAACCATTCTATTCCTGACTTTGCTCGAGAAAATCTCTTCTCTCACGCAAAGAAGTTCTTCGCTCTACCTGTGTCAGAAAAGGCAAAGGTCGAGACAGGAGAGTCCAAGGGCTTCCATGGATGGTTCTCTCCCGCTCGCACTTCAGGAGACTCTCGTCATTCCGATCTCAAAGAGGCCTTTGATGTTGGGAAGGAGAACGACCCAACGAGGCCAAATCAGTGGCCCGAGAACTGGCCCGAGTTCCGCGACGACATGAACTTCTTCTTTGAGAAATGCCATGAGGTCCATCTTGTTCTCCTTCGTGTCCTCGCAGAGCAGGTCGGTGTAGAGGGGGACTTCTTCGAGCCTCACGTTGACGAAAAAGACCATTTCTTTCGCGTCATCTACTACCCTGAGACGACCCGAGCTGCCTTCAAAGACAGGGCCAGGGCATCGGCACATACAGACTATGGTACCCTTACCTTGCTCTTCAACGATGAGAGTGGGGGTCTGCAAGTGCGTCGAGTGGACGGGAAGTACATCGATGCTCCACCGATTCCCGGATGCGCCATAATCAACGGTAAGCTAGCGAGACCCGAGATACCTTTATGCAAGATAAAAGTGACTAACCACGAATAGTCGGGGATCTGCTGTCTCGCTGGTTCAACGACATCCTCATATCTACCGAGCACCGCGTTGTGGAGCCGGTTCCTAAGCCTGATGCCGATGGCAACATTCCTGACGTTATCCCAGCACGCTACTCGATTGCTTGGTTCGGTCATCCTAATCGGGAGGCGCTCGTTGAACCGATTAAGGCTTGCTGCACTGCCTCGAACCCGCAGAAGTATGGCGCTGTTTATGCTGGAAAGCACGTGGTGGAGAAATTGGCGTATCTGCATAAGAACGGCCAAAACACCACGACCTGGACTGATGATATGCAACGCGAGACGTCTGAGGCTGTGGCCAATGCTCCACTGCTTCAAGCAGGTAGTGCATGATCTTCAAGTGATATTTTAAATAGTCTTTCTTTACTTAAATGCTTCAATTCTATCTCTGAAAGTTACAAGATAAAAATACTTAAACTTGATGTCATCTCATAGTCTGATTCGTAGCTTATGAGCTCGTCGTATGTATGCCTAGATTGTTACTCTGAGGTAAACTTTAACAATGGTATTTTTAGTATAAAACAAAGCATACAGAGTAGTCTCCTTAGCATAAACCCCTGGCACCTCACTCGCCATATTACACCCATACAAGCCCTCTCAAATCTGACGAGGATTGTGACTGGACGTGCATATGCAGCCTTGTTTTTGGCCAAGTGCCATGGTCAAGTATGTCCGAGCAACACCTCCCCGACGATTCGATACACCACATCAACGTAATTCCAACTCCGACCTGCAGAAACCTTCCTTTAGGCCTTGCATTAGCGGATCGGGCCCTCTGGCATAATCTGTTTGCCACGGTAGCATCGTACACGAATCCCCCACGCCTTACAAGGCACGTTTTGGTCAGCAACGGAATGCAACTGGGACAAGCTGGAACACAACAATCAGAGGCAAAATCACGCAAAATTGTGACATTGTTATTGTAGATGCAGGGCTCGCCTCTATCCGCTGCTATTGACCGAAGCCGAAGTCGAGTGTATGCCAGGAAGATCTTTGGTCGATTACATTTAGAGAGAGACGCCTTTATCTATTTCTTCGGTGTAAATATTGAGATCATAGATATCTTCACAAGTCGCCTCTATTTCCGAAATACATTGTACCAGAAACTCATACCTTATCAAGTTATCCATTGGTAAACAGCCATTGCACAATTGGACAAGTGGCAACCACTACGGACTATGTTGCATACACCCACGATGCATATTGAGATACCGGTAAAGTCTTTATCCAGCAAACCTCCTCCATATTTCCGCTGCTAAGACATCTTGACTAGACATACAACTTCCGGATTCCTGCCGGTTATCGGAATCGAAAGTCCGCGGCTTCAACGTTAGTCAAGGAAATCACGGCGAATGGAAATGAGGCCATTCATTGGACACCAGACTCATGGCGGTCAAAGTACGCTACTCAGGCTGTAGAGTACAATGATAAAGATGCTCTGGAGAACGTATGTTCATCACTGAAGCAACTGCCCCCTCTGGTCAGTCGCTTGGAGATAGAGCAGGCCCGAGTTCGCTTCTACCATGTTGCTCTGGGCCGCGGCTTCATCATCCAAGGAGGAGACTGTGCAGAGAGCTTCCACGATATACAACATGATATCATCCATCGCAAGGTTGACTTGCTCCATCAACAGAGCCAAATCCTTGAAGATGCGATAGGGAAACCTGTCATACCACTCGGACGTATTGCAGGACAATACGCCAAGCCCAGGTCAAACCCTCTTGAGGTGCTCCCAAGTGGCGAAAAGGTGCACGCATTCAGAGGTCACATAATAAACTCAGAGGGACTGGAAGATAGAAAGCCAGACCCCAAGCGACTCATGTTGGGATACTTCTATGCTGCGGCGACGCAGAACAGTATCCGCCATGTTACTGGACTAGCGAATTCAGTACCCGGGAAGACATTCAACAAGTGTCATCTTTACACGTCGCATGAGGCGCTTCACCTCCCCTATGAATCTGCTCTCACTCATGAGTCTTATAACCTGTCAGCAACATCAATCTGGCTGGGTGAGAGAACCCGTCAACTTGATGGCGCCCATGTTGAGTATGCTCGTGGACTGCGAAACCCCATTGGCGTCAAGATCGGCCCAAAAGCCACAGCAGCAGACGTGATCGCCCTCCTCGACACTCTGGCTCCCGATACAGCACAGTATGGCAAGGTCACCATCATAACTCGCATGGGACACGACAAGGTCAGGCAGGTACTTCCCACCATCATCAGAGCAGTGCAGCTCAGCGGCCATCTACCTATCTGGATGTGTGATCCTTGCCACGGTAACACGTTTACTACGTCAGAAGGGATTAAGACCAGAAAGGTTGAAGACCTCTTGGCTGAGCTTGAGGAGACATATACTGTTCATCGGAGCCTTGAGAGTCATCTGGGGGGTATCCATCTCGAGCAAACGGGAGACGATGTCACGGAATGCTTAGGTGGTCCATCCTGCGAAAACGAGGGAGACTTAAACTCTTGCTACCAGTCGTTGTGTGACCCTAGGTTGTCTGGTGAGCAGGCGCTGGATCTGGTGCAACGTTTTGCCGAGTTTGTGAAGACCTTTGGTTAGACGTTTAGCAGCATCTACTCTTATATCTATTTAACGGCGATAGCAAGTTTAACCTATATGTCTCATACTGTAGCACCTTTCATGTGTGGTATTACCTGCGTATAAGCTTGATGTAGTAGCTAGGAGGCTTAGAAGCAATAAACAGAGCAGAGATCTGAATATCACTGAGAACACGACAAATACTTAGTATGTGTATACTAATTTCTGTATATCAAGAGCCCTGGTTGGTTTTCCGCAATACGGTATTGAAGCCAAAAATCTAAACATACGTCAAAATATAACATTAAGTTCAATTCGCTTCATTGTTGTGACTATCTCAACAAGGTATGTCCTATTAAGTGATAGAATAGAGACTTATACATCTACGTAGATCTAGATTTCTTGTCTCATTCAGATAAGGGCTTTCGACCGTATACATAGTTGAGCTTAGGCTGATAGCCATAAGTCTTGATCTCGACCTCTAAAGCATCGAGGAACTCATGGAACTCCTTCGAATTCGCCGCAACCCCAGGAATTCCACCATCTGTAAAGCAATTTCAATTAGTACCAGGTCTCTCGCTGTTGTATGTTTGACTCACCAGGGATCTTCTCATCCAGGGTCCTAAAGCACTCAACCCAGAGCTCAGCCGACACATTCCTCTGGTCCTTGGATCTTGCAAGGGCGCCATAGCCGTGATCAAATTGAACCTTGCGAACATCCTCCAAGCCAGCGTCCTGAAGGAGCCCTTCAAGCTTATAAGCAATGTGGATGTCCATACCGAAGGTGGCGGTGGACCACTCCTGTAGGGCAGCTTGCTTCCTCAGTTGAGGCCTTGTTTCCTCGTCGGCTAGATTGTTGGGATCAATCCATTCAGCCTCAACGAGCTGTATGTAGCCGCCAGGCTTGAGAGACTCAACGAGATTTGAGATGACACGAGGCCACTCAGTAGACTGGATGCCCCAGATAAGAAGCCTCTGATTGATCACGTCGAACTTGGAGGACCAGTCCCACGAAGGTGGAAAGGGAGTTCTCACGTCATGGCTGCGAAGCTCTACCCTGTGAGCGGCGTTATCATCTGGTGCAGGGAAGAGATCTGATCCAATGTCGACTCCATAGAGCTCCAGATTGTGTGATGGGAGCTGGCGGGGTAGATCACGTAGCCAGAAGCCTACAAATGTCAATATCAAGTATAGGCTATGAGTAATAGGAACTTACCATCAGCAGCACCCGAGTCCAGTACGCGCAGAGACTTCTTCTCGTGGATAGATGGTACTACAAGCAATTGACCACCCGTGGTAGTGTTCATGAAGAGGTGTTGGCGATGTAATCTCTCAATCTCCTGGGCATGGTGAGGTAGCATGTAGGATCCTTCTGTACCTGAGAATGGTGCCAGTGATGTCGAGACCGTCGCGGCGCCAGTCACGGCACTAACAGTTGCAGAAGCCATTTCAGTAAATTCGCTTGGTAGATTTCCAGGTACAGACTCAAGAGCGGCGAATAAGTTCAACCAGCAGATGTGATTAAGTGTTATTTCAGTAGCATTGACCATTCAAGCGCTATTTAATGACCATAAACACAAATTCACTGCAGCTGCCTACTAATTCGATACCACTATGGTGGAATATCTCAATCAGAACCTTCACCCCGATTAAGCTGACGGCTAGATCTGGCAATATTCACGAGCACACAATCTATGTCCAATTATAAAGCAGATACACGTTTGTAATTTCTCCCATGTATTATCATGCAGATATCTTGCATGAGACGCAACCAGTCTATTAGCATTGGTTAATTTACCTGTCGATCTCAGGACGGCCCCACCTGCCATCCAACTCCGATGGCCTCGGAGTTGAGCAACCTGGAACTGCCATAAATCTCCGAAGCCAAGTCTACAATTGCGTGCGGAACCCATGCTCATTGCGCCAGACCTGCTATTGGTGACAATTAATACTATTTGGGCAAAGCTTTTGATGGTGCTCATACTAACCTCTCTTCGCTGAGCAACCTAACCTATTATCTCTTAGTCTGGAATGGGCAGAGAGACCAACTGCTTCAGCAACAGCGAAAACACACCAAATTCAATTCAGCTCAGGCAAGACTACCTGGGATTAAAGAAAGAAAGCGCTGGGAGCAGCAGTTGTCTCAACCAACAGCAGGACTAAGGGGCGTAGCGAGGACCAACATCTGGTCAGGGCCATCGGACATCGACAGACAATACGCCCCGAGGACCCGTTGTGTTAAGCCTCGTATGGGGATGTTTTAATGGCAGCGATTAATCTCCCTTCCCGTTGCGTTATTCATCAATCATCTCGGCCATTCCTTTCTTTAGCCCTTCGTGCACGCGCCCGATTCCCCAGAACGGTATCCAGACATCAGAGTAAAAGAAAAACAATTATTTACCTTGCAAACGTCGGTCGGGACATTCAGTATCGGACAATATTTACGCTTCAGACACAGTCACATTGCATCCGCAACCGACCGAGCTGTCGGTACCAGTCCATCATTCGGTCCTCTATCATAGCCCTGCCCCTCCTACTCGTCTGCTCTTTTCCGCCTCGAAAACTCTGTCCAACCTTGATTCTCTCCAACCACATGCTTCTGGCCCGTACAATGGTCTCCGCTATCACTCCTCCCCCTCCCTCCGCACCGCCCTACCGACTCGCCAATCTTGCAAATCTCACCTTGGGCTATACCGTCTACCCTTCGTGGACTCAGAAAGACGGACTTGTTGCCATGACATCTCCCCCGTCTCCTCCCTACAACGACGACTCTTCGAAAGCTGAGCGCTACCCTCTTATCATAAACAATGCGCTCTACACTCCGCCCGGAGTTTACAGTGTCCGACAGCTGGTCGCTACCGCCTCGCCCCTTCTCGATGTCATCATATCCCGCCTCGGTCCAGATAGACCAAACGATGTCCCTGCTCGCACTGTCCTCGTCAATGGTTTGGCAGCTTCTCTTGCAACTACGGGTAGAGAGTCTACACTGCCACTTGTCCACTCGTCCCAGGACACTGCGCGGCGAGAGATTGTGATTCAAGCAAACAAGATCGCAAAGACACTTGTTGGATACGTCCACGATAGCATCGACCCTACCAACGCCAATCCCAAGATACGACTCCGAAGTCCCTGTGAGGGACATCTCTGGACTCCAGCTGTTGCAAGCCTCCTACTGGGACCTCGGAGCGACTCGCAACTAATGGAGCTCTATAACGAGTGGCTTCATGGAATGATTCTTCTTCGCGACAGTCTGATTCCCTTTGAGAACTACGATAAGGTGCCTTTCGTCATTCCTCGAGACTCAGACCGAGGTATCCGCGATCTGGAAGAGCCTCGGAAGCTTTTCCTTGTACACTGTCTGACAGGCACAATCCAGCATGTTGCTATTGTTGATCTGGCCAAAGTCTTCACAGCGCGACATCTCCCCCGGGGTGGCTATGGCTTCCAGTATTCTCAAGGCCTCGTTTTGCCAGCCTTCCTGTCCGGATCTACTTCTCTTCACCTACTACGTTATCATCCGGCTCATGTCTATGACTCGGAGAGCGAGGTCTTGTTTGACTACGAGCATAAAGAGTACATTGATGCTCCCAGAACAGAGCTTGCAGCAAGTGAAGCCGTCTCTGGGGACGGTAGCTGGAACTTGCCCTCTCTGTTAGGGGTAGACACCAGGGTCACCGAGTCTTCTCTGGCCATCGACGCCGGGAAGGATGCTCTTCGACGCATTGTCAAACTTCGCCTGACGCTGTACTCGGGGAAGTCTGTGTCTGTTGACCTTGGTCAAATCGCCCGTGGTCGACGTTACGCGTATGAAGTCAAAGCTGAGAAGGGATCTACAAATGGAACATCATCACCCATCCTCAGTGCACTGTCGGCACAAGGTGCTAATGGCATCCACAAGACAATTGTCCATGATGCCGCAGACATTCTCTCGCGACCTGGACTTGTCATCTCACCGCGAGTAAAGGATGGTCATGGAAACACAATCCATATCATTCCCACTTCAGACCCTATTCTGAAGTTAGCGCTTCTGGGAAAGTTCTATCCTGAGAATGTAATTCTATCAAGAGAAAAGGATAACATCGATGCTCTGAGTAAGGCTGGAAAGGGATTCGCGGAGCGCCTGGTGATCTTGGACCGGATTAATGAGAAGGCTATAAGCTAGGCAGTTGTAAGCGCCGGTGCAGTTCGCCAGTGACGTTGGAAGGAAGTATCAGATGCATTGCTCAATTTCTATGTATATATGCACTTGCATAAGATTCAACGATCTGTGCATAATGAGATATGTTAACTATATCTCAATTATTCATTTCTGGCGTTAAGTGACATTCATTCGATTACATCGCATCTTGGTTTCTACCTTGAAATATAATTAGCAAGTAGTCTTACATATTAGGCTCCTGGTACATCTTCAGGTAGAGAGCCTTATAATGACATTGCCAGGATTTCAATGTATTAGAACTATGGAAAGAGACGCTCTTGAAGTCACGTACTTTGATAAGATATTATCAGAGCCTATTAATGTACATCTGCTGTAGCAATGACTAGCTTTGTGAAGTCATCAAACATATCGAACTGAAACGGGCTGACAGGAGCGCCTCGATCTCCAGACCTTCTAATACTCTTGATCTGATCAACAGCCCGGCGGACAGTGACCTTTGTCCGTGCAAAGTCGTCAGCGGGAAGTTGAGACTTGGCGAGAGTCCACTCCTCTGCCGACGAGGCTTTCCAGATAGCCTCAGGTGCTGGTAAAGTCAAATTGTGAATGAGATCGTTATCCAGAGGCTCAAAGTAGTTTGGGTCCTGCTTCTGAACACGACAGGAAAGAGTATTTATAGCATTGACAAGGAAAACAGTTCTTCGTATTGTCTCGTCCATGAGCCATTTGCGCCAGTTGCTTTCTTCACCATCCTCGACTGTTGAGGTTTGAAGATATTGTTTGGCGAGACGTCTGGTCATCTGCCGTGCAGTTTTAGCTCATGTTTCTTGTTAAACTCAAAGAGGGGAGATTTTATCTACCTTGAGGAAGAACATCTGCTGTGACTCGGCCGCACGCGTCTGTTCTGGATTTACGCTCACAAAGAACCCCAGGATCTGGTAGATACACATGGCGTGGACCACTGCAAGCATGTCTGCATCAGAACCAGGTAGTTGATGCTGCACACTGTTAGTGGGACTGGATGACTAGTTCATGATTGGCCGTTCACTTACAAATCCTTTGACAAGCTTATTGGTCTCCTCATTTATGAGTGAGTAAACAAATGTCTCGCTGACGGGAACAGATGCGTAGAAAGCCCCGATGCAGCAGAACGCCTTAGCAAGCGGCTCTGCAATATCCCCAGCAGAACATCGGTAAAGCTTGTGATGTACAAATGGGGGATAAACTCCGGGTCGCAACATGACACTGGGGTAGTTGCTGACCATTTTGATGAGATCATCGTCTTTGTGGAGTCTGTGAAAAGGACATGATTGAAGATTTCGACTGATACCATATGGCTGATGCGGTATCACCGTAGTTGGCAACTCCGTACCACGCGCAGCTTTGACAGCACCATGAAGAGTCTTTCCTTGTTCGGTATCAACCTCAACATCAAGTGGAGAGTTGTGACTGCTAGGGTGGTTTGCAATAGATGCCGTTCTTGGGTATTGACCATCAGATGAGACTGGAGTATTCAGCATGGTTGAAAATCCACCCGGTTGAGAGGCCTGTCCCGGAGTAATTCGATTCTGAGTCAAGATCCCAAGTGAGCCTAGGAGATCGAAGTTGAGATCCTCAGAAGCTCCTGTGAAGCCGCCTCCTTGCATAGGGTCTTCGAGCTCTGGCGATATAGGCAGTTCAGGGGAGAGGAATGCATTCTGCGAGAACCAAGGTATTTCTTGCTGCCATCGGGACGCAGGGTCTGTCTCATTCGACAAGTTAAATAATGAAATGCCGTCCCTCTCAAGCTGGCCCGGACTTGGCGTAGGATCTCCAAAGCCAACAATGGGTCTGTTTGCCTGTGTGTTCGCATGCCACCCATTTATATTGATCCCGTTGGACGCAGGTGCAGATAATGGCTGTTGTTGGAGAGCTGCAAGTGACAGGCCGTTGGAGGTGGCAGAGCTGCGGCTTTGGTCCCCCGCATCCTGCATGACAGCTTCAAGCTCAAGATCTGATTGACGACGAGTAGGGTAACTTGAAAGCGATGAACTGTTTCCGATAACGCTATTGTTGTCATAGGGCTGGCCCGAATTGGTGCGAGCGTGGTGCCCCCGTTGGGACGCCTCGATCTGCTGAGACGTGGCGTTGGGATTGTTGGCCGAGACGTATCGGCACGTCTTGTTCCTGTTGATGCAGCGTGAACATGACGGCGTACCCAGGTCGCAGCTCAATTTGGAGGCTGCGCAGGCTGTGCAAGACTTTTGCTTGGATAGCTTCTGTCGTTGGGACGATTGAATGCAGCGCTGTTGATGCTTGTACCGATATTCCTCTTCAGAGACGAGAAAGATTCAATTAGCCTACCAAGCAACTAAGGAAATAATGCAGCAGAGGCAGGGCCGGGAGTGCGATTGTTGGTGGTACAGGCACGACCCATCATCTGCTCAAAGGGATCGACCATAACAAGGCATGACAGGGCGTAGTACTCACTCTGAGCAAACTCCTTGGGGCAGTTGGAGCACCGCCAGGGGCCCTGCTTGGAGACGTCTCTGGCCCGGCGAGAGGTAGTCTCAGAGCGACTCGGCGAAAACAGAACCGGCTGCATCTCTCACTTCCTCCGAGGCGATGGTAAGAGGGAACGGGCTTGGACAGAAGACAGCAGAGGACGTCTACATAGCTCCGAGAGGGACGGGGGCGTCCTCTTCCGATTAAGTTAGCGCGTTATAGCGTGATTACAGGGATCTGCAATTAGCCAAACAGTGGTACCGCGCTTGATCGTATCGGGAAATGCGTATCTGTGGCCTGTACCGGGAGTGGGGGCAACCCTACCCTACGCCTTTTCAAACACACCTGCATGAGAACTCCTGTCAGGCTGCCTCACTCCGTACCCGAGAGTGAAGGATTGGTAATGTAAGCCGCATGCCGGCAGATAGACTAGCCAGCATTGTTTCTCTTATCAGCGTTCATAGTGATTCTAAACTTAATATTGTTACTCGCCACGTCTCGCAACATGATCCTTCAATGTCGTGATGGCACGCGGGGAGATTCCGGGGTGGTCATCAGGAAGTAGCCCTGCTTTAGTGAATATCAAATAGAGGAAGTACACATGCTTATATCCAATGTATGAGACTGACGTGAAGATCTTACCGCTGTAAGTCTATGCCTCGGCAGGCAACCTTCCCTGTCGTTGCAACAAGAAACGGAAGGCAGCTATGCACTTTCGGGTTCGCCGAACCATCTACAAGCAGTTGAACCATGGCTGACGACATCAATATCTCTGGATTATGCTGCGCATCCCCGACGCAAGCTACAATGACATGATACGGGTTGATTCTCAAGTCATTCCTGACTAGGAACATGAACATGGAGACACCTTGAGGATCCTGACAACAGCCAGCTACTGGCTCGCATTGCTCCAAGTCTGAAACTCTCTTTGGCTACCAGGACTCGTGGAGACTAGAGTGGGTAGGACTGTATGTGTTCTCGATTCCAACGTCTCTGTCTGAATCGAGTTGCTATTGTTGAGTCGGCTTGCATAATAACCCGCGCTAGTCGCATCAAGTTGAAATCAAGCAGGTCTGCTGCGAAGATATACTCAACATTCTTGTTATATGCCAAGTAACTTTTGTTTAAATTCATCTTAACATCGGAGACTTTTACATTGCATCACACTACTACAAAAATGGGCACAATCAAGGTTCTCATTATTGATCATTATGATTCCTACACCAACAATATTCTGCAACTTCTCCAAGGCACTCAGAAGGGTCACCATGGACAGTCCTATCCAGAGTGGAGTGTATCTATTATTCGATTCGACCAGTTCTCATGGTATGTATAGCAAAAAAAGGTCCCATACCTCTAACTATAAGCGAAGGCTAACTGTTTGTTCCCAGGGATCACTTCAAATCGGAAATCCTCCCTCACCTAGATGCCATCATCCTATCACCAGGACCCGGCACACCGCAGCGCGAAGCAGACTTCGGCTTCAACGCTAGGCTTATAAGAGAAGTCAACATTCCCATATTGGGGATCTGCCTTGGACATCAAGGCATTGGTACATCGTTCGGCGCCAATATCATTCATGCACCAAACATCAAACATGGTCAGATCTGTCAGATTCACCACCGCGGCACAGGTATCCTGAGTGGCTTGCCGCAGAAGTTCGATGGAGTAAGGTATAACAGTCTTGTATTGGACATTGAAGGTAAGTCGTATCTCTCATAGCTAACCTCCAGATCGTGTTCTTGCTAACACTCTCTAGATGTCCCACCAGAGCTTCAAGTCACAGCATGGACATACGACCCAGAGAACCCCTCAAAGAAGGTTTTGATGGGTCTTCAACATCGGGAACGCCCCGTCTTTGGCACGCAATGGCATCCAGAAAGCGTTTGCTCTGCTCACGGGAAGCAGATCCTTTCAAACTTCCGAGATATCGTCTTGGACTTTTGGGTGACTAGCAACCCAAGAAACCAATGGACCAAGCGTAGGGTTCTTGAAAACGCATCGCTGCCTGAACATATTCTTCAGCAGAATGCCGTTGAGCAAACCGGCTTGGGTAAGGCACTAGTTACAGAGGCTGACCCGGCACGACCGGTCTCACCTTATTACGTCAAGTCTGCTAGAATTGGCAAAGGTCCGTCGGCAGAGATTGTGTTCCAAACATTGTTTCGGGGTAGATCTCTAGACGGTGAGGCGTGGCTTGATAGCGCCAAGGTACGTTTCCCCTATCTGATTGCCAACCACTTTTCACATTCTGACTTGGTTGTAGGTTAGAGACTCACACTCTCGCAACTCATATCTATCTTGGGCTTCCTTTACACTGAGCTACTCAACCAAGTCGAGACACGTATCTTTCTACCAGCATGGCAAGAACATCAAGTCGGAGAGGCTGGGTGTTTCCTATTGGTCGTGGCTGGAGCAGTTTCAACAAGAAATCATCGTGGCAAACACCGAAACACTCCCTTCTGAGTCGTTGGATCAAGAGACCGATGTTGGCCAGCCTTTGCTCCAGGTTGGGCTCATTGGCTACTTTGGCTATGAGCTCAAGAGAGAGTCGTTACCTGGCTACCAGTTTACACCACCAGATGAGAAAGATGTCAGCTTAAAGCACAGTGATAGCGAGCAACTCTTCGCAAACACCGTGCTTCGACTCGATAATTATACTGGAGAGTGGACGCTGTTCAGTTTGATACGTCGAGGTGAAGAGGATCCAATTGGCAATGCCATTGGGGCCTCGAGCAAGATAGGTATTGACGAGGCCGAATTTGACCTCTATCTGAATCGTGTCCGTGAGGTGTTTGACGCACCGCCATCGCCACCCTACGTTGAAGCGCATCCTTTGCCCAATTTCGTCGCGCTTGACAACGAGGCGTCCTATTCCAACACGATCTGGGCAGCCAAGGAGGCCATCAAAGAAGGGGAGACCTACGAACTTACATTGACAACAAAGTTCAATGCAAAGAGCCCGGAGGTAGATCCCTACAGCTTATATCTTGACCTTCGAAAGCGAAATCCCGCGCCGTATTCTGCCTATATCCACTTCGCCGCCCATGACAAGACCATCCTGTCATCATCGCCTGAGCGATTCATCTCTATCGATAGCAATGGAGTTGCAGAGATGAAGCCTATCAAGGGCACCTTGGCTGTTGACTCTGATCCAGTTGAGGATGAGAGGCGGAAGCATCAACTTGCGACCGATGTCAAAGAGCTAGCCGAGAATCTGATGGTAAGTACAAACCCTTTGCTTAAGATTCGGTTGACTAATTTAAAGTAGATCGTTGACCTCATTCGATCTGATCTTCACAATATCTCACCACCAAGCTCTATTTCCGTGCCAAAGCTCTTGCATGTAGAGACCTATCAAACTGTCCATCAGGTAAGACTACATCTTCCAAGTGTTACTTGACGACACCATGACTGACTATGACTTAGCTTGTCACAACAATACAGTCCCAAGTTGCTCCATCGGTGGGAGGAACCAAGGTCATCGAACGCTGTTTTCCACCTGGCTCTATGACTGGCGCTCCTAAGCTTCGCTCAGTTCAGATCCTCGACTCTCTCGAAGGTCAACGTGAGCGAGGCATATACTCTGGAAGTATTGGTTACATCTGCGCCAGCGGTACCGTCGACCAATCTGTCGTGATCCGCACGATAGTCAAGTCTGGTAATGACCTAGAACTCGGTGCGGGAGGAGCAATCACTTGGCTGAGCGAAGCGGACAAGGAATGGGACGAGGTCATGGTTAAAGCGAACGCTGTTGCCCGAGGCAAGGGAAAGGCGCAAGTACCTGATGCCGCTATCAGTCATTTAGGACCATTCGTGGAGGAAGAGGGTCATCTGAGACGAGAACACCCACTCAGAGCTGCAATCAGTGCTTGATTGGCGCTGGAATAGATTGGTTCAATAGCATTCATAGTTTGTAGTATCAATATTGCGTGGTTTGAATAGAAACACACATTCATTGGATAGATTGTTCAACAGGAGAGTGAAGCCGGCAGGTACAACTATATAAGCTTCCGCCATGCGACGGCTTCTCAAGGTGGTCTTTACCATTTTTCACTTTTCACTGTTAAAGGGGACATCGCAATGTGAACCATAACGAGGCATGAGCGACGCAGAGTGTGTTGGCTTGATATGTCTCGTTGAGACGTCATAAGCTTTGAGTACCAATCAACGGAGAGCGGTACATATCAGCATACACACAAAATGCCATCATGTTACCGAAGAGTAATGTGGACGCGAATGAAAAGTCTATATTAAAGCTGGTATTGAAAATGAATGAAAACAATTAAACGGCCTCCATAGGTATTATTGAGCTTGCGGTATTCGCTACAAGACCAGGACTAGGTTGAGCGCCTTGACCGACTGGCAACGCCGAGTCAACACTATCTAAAAGAAGTAGAACAGCTTCCATCCCTTTACCTTAGTGGCCCAAGTGAAGAAGTAGACCAAGGCAAGATTACTGATCGTGAATACAACAAAGATTCCCCAGCTACCCCATTGTCCGCCGAGTTGGCCATCGCCAAGGTTGAATTGGTCCAAGAACTGAGTCCCAGTAGTCCAACGACACACTTGACAATAGTCACCACCAGAAGCGTCGGGGTTAAGCAGTTGAGCGGACACGGATACAGCCCATTCCGATGCATATGAAGAACAAGTCTCGTTAGCAGGGGCTGTAAACACTGTGAGGTCTGCTGGTGAGCACGACACGTCGACAGATGAGGTCACAGCCGTCACCATTCCGCCAAGAAGGTAGGTGAATGGGGATAGGTAGTAAAGCTGTATCTATGTCAGACAAATGCTAGAGAGGATAGTTACGGAAACGCTGTGGCTTACCCAGTAACGCCAGAAGACCTGAATCTGGCTGTAAGGAACAATGATACCATTGAACCAGTTACAAGTGCAGACAATGAACACGAGAACGTTTCCTGCTGCTCCGAGATCTGGGCTAAGGGCCATCATGAAGAGACCAAGAAGGACCTGTAAGTGTCAGAGGAGTGCCACCAACCAAAATGGGTTGAGTGTGACCTACTTGAAAGATCTCATATGTGAGAAGGAATAGAAAGATATAACCGGCTTGATCCAAAGGCAAACCGGCTGGGAAGTACCATATGACGAAGTATAGAACGGTGACCAAGATAGCACCGGGTATCTCTGAGAGTATGGTTGAAGATACGAAAGCAATCCATCCATATGCATGAGATGGTCCCTCGCGGAACTGCCAGTACAGACTTGCGAAGAAGTAACGTGCCAAAATCACGTTGACAATGGCGTTGCAAAGGAAGAGGATGAAGAAGACACTAAACATTCTGTTGAACATGTTAGCGATTGGGAAAGTGAGTAAAAGTTGAAGCTGAACTTACCGATTCTGGAGATCCTGCGGGCTAGTGCCAATCTGGAAGAAGGTGAATCCGACGAGAATAGCACTGATGACATGGACCCAGATCTTGGAGTAGATATACGGGGGACTACGCCACTGGTTAAGCAGCATTCGCTTTGTGAGAAGCAATGTCTGGAGTACCACAGAGGCATTGTGCTCAGAGGTGTTTTCTTCGTCGATCACAGGTGAGATTCCCTTCGGAGCATCACTACTGATAGCGATCTCACGCCCAAGTGCAGTGGCCTCTTGGGAGGCAGCCCATGTTGAAGCCCAGTTGGATCCCTTGTCAGAAGTGCGAGCATCGACACCTGCCCCAACAGTCTCGAGGATGAACTCGCCGGGGTTTGCGCCCTCAGGACATGTTGCACCGTTATGAGCAAAGTACGGTAGAGCTTCGGTGACCTTGCCAAAGCTACATACTGGTCAGGCTGCGAAGATATATAGATGCCTTGGGAATAGAGACTTACTAGAGTTGGTTGCCTTCTGAAGACAGGGCCAGCAGATTGTCAAATTGAGAAAACACCAGAGCAGAGGGTTGATGAATAGTGACAACTATTGCCTGGCCTTGACGAGCGAGTGTCTTGAGGTAGTGGACGATGCGAGATGCACCTTGGGAGTCTAAGCCGGAGGTTGGCTCATCGGCGAACAATATCTCGGGCCGCGCAGCAAGTTCAACACCAATCTAGTTAAGCCAAAGGTTAGCATCGATGATCGGGATCGGGAGAGATCGTAAAACACACCGTTACTCTCTTGAGTCGCTCGACACCAAGACCGCTGCCATCTTCTCCAATCAGAGCATCCTGGACATCATTAAGATCAAGCAAGTCCAAGACTTTGCTGACATAGGCCAGCTTCTCGGACTTGGAGTAATGCTTGGGCTGTCGAAGAAGGGCAGAGAATTCGAGAGCCTCGCGAACAGTTGCTGTCCCGTCGTGTAGATCCATTTGTTGCGCGAATCCTAAGGATTACCGTTAGTCACCATTCTACAGAAACCGGCATGGGATTGTGTCATACCAACTGTCTTTCTATAGCTCGAGCTGGGAGGCTGATCGTCGACCAGAACCTCTCCGCCAACGATGCTACCCGCAAAGTTTGTCTGGCTCAGAGCCGTGAGAAGTGTCGTCTTGCCTGCTCCACTGGCGCCACAGAGAGCAGTAAGCTCTCCGCGCCTGACGTACCCCGAGATGTTCTTGAGAATATGACTATCGCCAATGTCGACGCTGAGCTGGTTCCACTTGAGGGCAACCTGTCCGATCCGACTCGAAAGAACGCCGGCGGGGCCAGATGAGGGAGCGGACTTCTCAACATCATGAGATTCTGGACTCGAAGAATCGTGACGTTTCGCAAACACGAGGGGAGCTCCACCGTTAGGTGCGAAGCTCATGAACTCGCTTCCAAAGATGCCAGCAACGAGATAGGCCAGACCGATGGCGATCATGATACCGATGTTTCGCCATCTGTGGGAGTAAGAGAATCCGAAAGACTCAGCGTACTGAAGTCCTGGCACACTAGTCTGGCCGGGTAAAGCACCTCTGACGGCGCAAGTCTGATGGCCTGCAACACCCTGTGCTGGGATGAGGCTATCATGGCATGAGAGATTCAAGCCGCTGAACTCGCTACTAAAGAGCTGAAGCAAATGTCAGCATGTGACACACTTCTAGGGACATTTGTTAGATCGTGGAACCTACATTCTCAAAGCCATAAAACATGGGGTTGATATGGTGCAGCCATCCGAAAGCTGGACTCATATCATTGGGAGGGATCAGAAAGCCCGCAAACAGAAGAAGCACTGTGCAAGAGAACCCCCCATAACGGAAGCCTAGTCACCAGAGTACGTTAGTACTGTCGCGGAAATGTGGGCGATTGACTCTTACAGTCATCTAACGTTCCAACAAAGTAGGCAAACATGCGTAGGAGGTTGCTGAAGCACACGGTCGATATGAAGAGCGTCAGGTAAAAGAAGAATAACTTGCCAGCCTCAACCTGGAGCCGTGAAAGAAAGTAAAAGACGAGAGTAAAGAGGACATGCTGGAAAGCGATGAGCGGCAGATCGATAAGAAAACGGGCCAGTGCGACTGCAGCAGGACGAGTCAAGTGGAGATTGGCTGTAAGATGATCGTCAGTAACACAATCTCGACAGTCGTGGTGGCAGGGGGATTGAAGCTACCTTGTCTCTCTAGTACAGGCCTGTTTGTGTATGCGTCGAAAAGCTCAGGGAACTGCAACCATCCGTTCAAGATCAGGGCAAAGTACAAGATACCACCACGGGTGAAGGCGCCCTGTGCATTGATCTCAATGTTGAAATACATACTGCCGCAGACAAGGCAGAGAATGATGGTTGTGATCCACTTGATATAGTAGACCCGTCTCTGTCCCTTGACAAGTTGATACTCTCGCGTCAAGCTCTCCTTCACCTGAGAAGGCAGCGATAGGCGATATGAATAGGATGGAAGTAGAGCGTCTGCCTGGCCCTGCTTCTCTCGATATTCGTCGATCTCACTGACGAGGCGTGCATAGTTGTTAGACCTTCTGAAGGCTGCGGCAAGATCGGCAGAAGACTTGATACCATCGGCCTCTGACCCGGGAACAGCCCTTCTCTCTTCGGGATCTGTCACGGTCGCAAGGAACTCAGCCGTCGTCTGACCAGGAACGGGAATGAATCCAAGGTTATTGAAATAACTCCAGGCCTCAGACGTGCTTCCGAAAAATGCTTCGTGCCCTTCGGAGAGAACGACAACCTTGTCGAAGTTTCGGTATATCTCCTCGCCGGCTTGGTAAAGTGTTGCGAGAGTTGTCTTGTGGCCGATATCGGTAAAGGCTCTTAGAGCCTTTACAAAGTCCAAGGCCGTGGAGGAATCGAGGCCACGGGTCGAATTGTCGAAGCATTGCACCGAGGAACCAGCTGCCAGGACTTCGGCGATGGAAACACTAGAAGGTCGCAGGTTAGACATGATAGTGACGATAAAGTGAAGGTTTCTCTCTTACCGTTTCCTCTCTCCACCTGAAACACCGGGAGAGAATGCACCACCAACAGGAGTGTCTAGAGCATGTGAGAGACCGCAGATCTTGGCGATAACATCAACCAGGCTTGCAACGAGCTTCGCGTTGCGAGCATCTGTTGGAAGAGAATTGCGCAGAGCAAACTGAATCGTCTGTCTGACAGTCAAGGATGCAATGTGCCTGTCCTCTTCAGGTAGATAGATGGTCTCCCTGGCATGGTCCCGCTTGAAGACAGAAGAAGATACGTTGGCGTACTCGAGGTCACCGGTAGTGGCCAGGTTGGATCGACTGGCAATAGTGCGGAGGAACGTGGAGCATCCACTACCGGGGCGTCCCAGGACAAGAAGCATTTCCCCGGGTTTGACAACGCCCGAGAATCCATCGAGAATTGTTCTTCCTTCAGGGACAGAGTTTCGTGGGCTGATGCGTGCCAAGATCTGTTCTTTGATGAAGCGAACTTGGTCAGGCCCAAAGGTATTGAGGATGGCTTGAGGCAGAGTCTTGACCTGGATCTGGGTTCCAGATGGGGCTGTGACCGAGAGATTCTTGAACGACACGCCAATTTGTTTTGGTGTATCGTTGCCGCCTAAAGCTTGACTCTGAAGAAGCACCCGAATAGCGTCAAGACCCTCTGAGTCTAGGCCTTTGGGGACGGATACTTCAATCGACGCATCCTTCTGGGTCTCGAGGACCGACCCGTCAGTGGGCGTAGACATGTTGGATGCCGCGTGCTGGAAGGAAACCTGGGCAGTAGAAGCTAGACCAAACAGGTTGGATAACGAATGGTAAAACAAGATCAATTGGAAGAGGCTGTAAGCCAAACTTCCAGCAAGTCCTCAGTCTGCTCGCTATTGTCGACCTCAGCAGTGCCGGTGTAAGTCAAGCTGGTAGTGACTTAGACTGGAATCAGATGATTGTGATGTTGATTAGTCAATCCTGGTGATTGGTCCAAGTCGCACTAGAGAATAACTTGACTTGGGTGCCTTAAGAGAGGTTGGCTCTTCCATTTGCAGGTCAATTAATCTCCGAGTCTCAATCGATTGCTTACCTAGACAAGAGTATCGCTACAAAGCGTCGCGGCATTATGCGATTGGGATGTGCACTGAAGCGTTGGTGGAGCTGCCAAAAATGTCCGACCCTTGTTCGGAGCAAAATGGCAATACCCTCGCCTCCTCGGACTTGGCTGACCACAATCGGAGCCGTTTGACCACAGACTCGACTGTCATTTCTGCGATAGTAAGGATTGAAACGTCTTTCTGCCCTGGTCGCGACGTGTTTTCTTTGGTGCTAAGATTGCTAGGCTACGCGACCCTGCTACTTGGCATCTTAGTCTTGTGGTTGAAGGCGATTTCGAGCAAATATCTGTTGCTTCTGTACTGCTCATTATTCAGCCTCATTATTGCGTGACGATCTAAAACATGTTGGTGGCGTGGCTGTCGGTGCACTACTCGCAGTTCCAGATTGCTGGGTTTGGGCTAAGTCTAGTAGACACAGCAGCAAACACCATAAAGCGATATGGTATAGCACTTTGCAACACTCTTAATAAATAGAGAAGTAGACTCACAATAGCTATCATCGTTTCTATTTACTTATATCCCTTGTCAGTGCAAGCGAGTCTTGGACTATTACTCCAAAATCACAGCAAATCATTGGAAAAAACAATACAACAATGTCTGATGCACTTGGTCCATCCACCCATTGGTGGCATGACGCCGGCTTGAGGAAACTCTACCTCTGGCTGCCGGTTGTCATCCTCAGCAGTTCATATCAAGGTTTTGATGGCATGATCATGAATGGCTTGCAGTTGCTGCCCTCTTGGCAACAAGGTGAGTCTCTACTCCATCCGACACCCGGGTAAATCCTGATGGTAAATTACAAGGGACTGACTCCGGACTTTAGAATTCGATCACCCAGAAGGGCCAGTCTTAGGTCTGCTCAACTCAATCCAGACGGTTGGAGCCATGCTGGCGCTACCTCTCATTGGTTGGATCGTCGATAAGATCGGACGTCGCAAGTCCATTGCCTTTGGTGCCTCGTGGACTCTGCTTGGCGCGGTTCTACAGGCAACTTCCAAGCACATTGCACAATTTGTCATTTCTCGATTCATCATTGGTTTCGGTCTCGCTTTCACCGTTGTTGGTGCCCCGCTGCTCCTCGCCGAGCTGGCACTTCCAAAGCACCGTGGAACCATCTTATCCTACTTTCCCACTGCATGGTATACGGGAGCTATCATCGCAGCTTGGACAACCTACGGTACTCAATTTATCGAGGACTCGCGTTCTTGGCGTATTCCCAGTGGTCTCCAGGCTGTCCCCGCTGTCATTCAGATTTCACTTCTTTGGTTCATCCCCGAAAGCCCTCGCTGGCTGATCTCCAAGGGAAATGGCGCAGCAGCCCGAGACTTTCTGGTAAAGCATCATGCCAACGGCGATGAGAGCAGTCCCATTGTGGAGATCGAGTATACACAGATCAAGGAAGCTATCCTTAAAGATGCACAGTATAAGGAGCAGGGCAGCTATCTTGATCTCTTCCGAACGAAGCCGAACAGGAGAAGGCTTATTATTGTCACGTTCTGTGGTCTTTTCCTCGAGGTGAGGCTGTTGAGGTCAATCTCAATAAGAGCCTTTGCTAACAGTGTCTCTAGATCTCCGGCAACGGCTTGGTTCAGTATTACCTTCATTCCGTGCTCAACAGTATTGGAATCACCAAGACCATTGAGCAAACTACAGTCAATGGATGCTTGTCTATCTACAACTTTGTCTTGGCCCTTGGTGCTTCTTTCCTAGTTGACCGGATTGGTCGCCGCAAGCTCTTTATTATCTCTACTGCCGGAATGTTCTTTGCCTTCATTTTGTGGACCACATTTGCAGCTTGTAAGTACTTATAATTACGACCTTTCAGCGTGATCAACACCTGCTAACTCATTCGACGCAGTATACACCGAACATGGCACACGGAACTACGCGATTGGTGTTATCGTCTCTATCTTCCTAAGCAACGGCGCTTACGACCTTGGATGGACCCCTCTCTGGGCTTATCCGGCCGAGCTTCTTCCCTACGAGGTGCGAGCCCGTGGAGTTGCCTACATGACGGGTATCATGCACGCCGCGGGTTTCTTTTCTTCTTTCGTAAACCCAATTGGATTGAAGAATGCTGGATGGAAGTACTACATTGCATTTATCGTCTACACGTTTCTTGAGGTAAGTTCGACGTCGCGCCTGTGTTGATGTGGTTGAGCCCTACTGACTCATTGTCTTTGATAGCTTATTGCCGTCTGGTATTTCTTCGTTGAAACCAAGGGATATACTCTCGAGGAAATCGATACTATCTTTGAGACACCCGGTCTCACTTGGAAACAGAGAAGGAATCTCAAGGCCCCTAGCCTTGTTCGGGAGACTAGCTCCATCGAAGAGAGTGGTAATGCTGCTCGCAAGTCTGATGTTGCGGTCTCAAAGGTGGAGCTTTGAAGTTCCCAAGGGGATATCTTCAGCAGATTTGACCGGAATGCTTGAAGGGAGTGGAACGACTGGCCTTGGAAAGCCTGACCGACGGGGTATCGGGAGACTCTCGGGTGCAAGAGCCACAAATACTATCGAATAAATGACCTCGCCGATTTCCTTCACGATGCGGGGTATTCTCGGGGTCAAATGCCGTGCTTAGTAACTCGTATGTGAAAGCAGGACTATAATATTCTATATGCCACGAATAGCCCAAAAAGGTCATTAGACTCCAGAAATCCCATCCGCGTTAAATACTTAGACCAGATTGTGCAGGGCGGTGTACCTTAGATTACGCGGTGGTAACTAATAACAACGCCATTTCATACAAAAGTAGCACGAAAAGTGCAGGGTCGACAGATAACCCAATCATCCACTAAGATGTTTCCCCAGCGCAATTACTCGTGGATCTGACTCAACGAGGGCCCCACTATGAGTGGGATCACTTGTAAGCTCGAGTGATGGTTACGGGTATGCCTTTCAGCCTATTATGGGGTAAAGCTAGCCCTGGTCTGGAGTCTTGGGGTCAACATCCAAGCCCATATTTTAAAAATCACCACGATAGGCAAATTGAGCCCATCGACAAAGTCAAGCTCACCACTCTGCATGCCGCAATATTGGTACTTGGTATCTATGTCATGAATGGGATGAATCAGGTCAGTGTATCTTATCCGATTCAGCCGGTTCTATTGGCACAGGGTCTGAAACCGTTTGCACCAGAAGAAACAGAAGAGGGTACGAGAACTGGGGCCATATCTACTGCTTGATCCCATATCGCTGGCAATCATTGGCCATCTTCTTCTACCTTTCACACAATCTGTGGGAGAGGCTGATAAACAGGCGATAAACTGCAGCGCTTCTACAATTGTAGGGGTTCACTGATCCAAGAACCTCCAAGAATATATATCTATGCCAGACGTGTCTTGATGATAATTAATTTCGGAACCCGAGGAGTAATTAAACTTCTTAAACTATACTTATTGATATGCCGCACAGCATCGGTTACTGCTTCTTTTGGTAAGCGCTGATATCAAACAACATGCGATCAGCACCAGTCGGCCCATTGCCTGTGAGATGCTGTATAAGCAGCGGGTGTTAGTATCGGCACGGCCCGGACTTAATGCATCCTAATCTGACTTTTTCTCACAGCGATAGTGATGTCAGCACATTCACGCACGTAAGCATCACCCCTACCCAAGTGGCGCTGCCGCGTTATCTCGTCACAATTAAGCTCCTACCGGATCCAATGGAAGACGAACGATCTCTTACGCGGCCTTTGAATGGCCGGGGAATATGCAGTTGTGCCCCGTGTGACAAGATGAAGATAAGCAACCTCGCGTCTAGATAGGGAGTTGCGTGGAAATGATAGTTTCGATCCACGCGAGGCACCGCTCCTTTGTAATTGTATTACGCAGCTGTGACTTGGCATCACCTCACAATGAGGCGCCATGTCGCATCTTGGAGACAAAAGAGTGCATTATCTTATTCTGTGTAACGCTCCTCGCTCAGTTCTCACATAATCCTGACTGCATAATCATACAATCAGAGCATAAGATTGCCTCAATCTGACTGCCTGTACAAATAATAATGTGTGTCACCTTACGCTTTGGGTCAGAGAGAAGAGGTAAGAGGATCCTGGCAGTGAATTGATTAGTCCGCACATGATATAAAGAGAATGCCCGAGAAGTTACCCGTGGAGCCACCATGAGATGCCGACACGTCCGTCTGGCACCCACATGTTTGACTCAATGTCCCATCGCCAATCATGCGAGCGCTGCCGGCAGCAAAAGGTCCGGTGTCTTCGAGACTCGACCTCTCAGAAGCCATCACCAGGCCAGCCTCTACCAAAATGCTCCAAGTGTGCAAAGGCAGGCACAGCATGTGTGTACAACTGTATGATCGATCGAATTGATCCCACCATCTAACAAAGGGTTAAGGTATCACTACATTAAGAGCCAAGACAAAAAGATCGTGCTTCAGTCCCGAGAACAGTATAGGCCTGCCATCTTTAGAGAAACAGACAGGTGGTTCTCTAGAAGATGATTGGCTTGACTATGACAGCTTCAACTGGCACCAGACAGGCACAATGGTCCAAGCAGACCTTGAACTCGAGAATACGTCTCAGAATATCAATGCAGACCTGAAAATGAGTAATGGTTTTATGGTCGGGATGGATGCACACCTCGACGAAGGACAATGGTGGGATGAGACAACCCCGATTCAAACACCATTATCCAATGCCGAAGTCAGTGATGACAGGGCGACGCCCAACTTCGTACAAGAACTTACCTCGCAGGTTATGGCTGTGAGCACTAAGACCATCTCAGCTACAATTGCTCTGCTTCATCCCGGCAGCGCTCCGCCAACTGTGTCGTCACAATATGTGAACCAGGCTTTCGATGGCACAAGAACCTTGGTACGTATCATCAACACTATATCCATGATTATTTCTAGAGAGAAGGACGAGAATACGTCGGGGGGTGTATCGAGCTCCGGCATTGGAGGGCTGGCCCTCACAACTCTTGCCTGTCAGCAGCATCTTCTGGGTCTTTTCGAGGCAATTTGCAAGTCTATAGAACACTGCATTGATGAAAAGTCGAGCGAAAAGACAGCTTTTGAAATCAGCCATAGGAGCTCACTGATAGGGGACCCAGCTCCTTCTTCAGCGCAGTTTACGATGGTTCTTCAATTGTTAGTACACCTTCTCAACCGTCTGGACAGATGTCTCTTCGCGGGGGTACAAACAGTGCCGAGCCCCAATATGCATCAAGGTGTTATGGATCTGACACGTATCGAGAAGAATGAAGATGAGGTTGAATCGGATAGAACAAGCATTCCTGGTTTCGCACGGGGATCAATTACACGGTTATCACAGGAGCATCATAAACTGCGACAAACTATTTCCCAACTGCAGGGGCAGATGGACACGTTTGAAGAAATTTGACTTTAAGAGATTAGATCGCGTTTTCTGAAGGAATATGGCGAATATAGATGTTGCTTAGATACGTAGAAAGACAAGACTATATATAATAAGCACTGAAGAGGATCTCAAGATATAATCGTGACTGCAGTAGGTTGCGGTGACAGGATGTATAATCTTTTTAGCTGCCTCAGTATTAAATAACCCATGTTAAATATAGCTAATTGATTATTCCGAGGTCCGAGTGCATATCCCATTTCTCATTCAAACTGTACGAGCATTTACCAAGATAAACAAAGAATGTCATGGGTCTAGAAGTTCAAGGCCCCCTTCAAGAATTCCAACTGCTTCTCCATAACAGAGTCAACATCGCCAAAAGCCCAGTCTAAATGACCCTTACCGGGAAGCAAGTGAAAGGTCTTTGGCTCGCCCATCTTCTCGAACGCGGCAATTTGCTCCTCAGCAGGACATTCAATATCATTCTCGGGTGTCACCATCATTGCAGGCGTGGGGCTGACATAGGGAATGAGCGTCATGATATCCCACGAGAAGGCATTGTAGAATGTCTGCACTGTGACGCGGTTCTCTACAGGGATTTTCAAGCGTGTCATCATGGGCCAAAAGTCTGAGCCCATTGAGGGGCCGAGGGGAACAGTGCCATCTTCGTTGACGTAGGGGAGATAGATTGGCTCTAGACATTCGAGTTAGAGAGATCACCACATAGAGGAAGAGTAAAGTACCTTCTCCGGCCATTTGAGCTTCGCGGTCTTGCATGGCGAGCTCAAGAATAGCTCTTCGTCGCTCGGCGAACCCATGGAGGTCAATGACAGGTGCGACCGCAACAACAGCATGTACACGCGGACTAAAGTCTGTATCAGCACTGCTCAAACTATAGATCATCGTCACTGTACTGACTCAAGTGCCGTAGCAGCAAGACACATATTTCCATCAAAACAGAGACCCCAGAGTGCAATCTTCTGAGGGTCAACAAGTTCGTGTTTGGAAAGGAACGTGACGGCATCATGAAAATCCTCAACTCGTTTACGAGCGCTAGTCTGGATGTAAACGGTTAGGTACCAAGTCTAAGGTTAATGAGGATTCTAGATTTAGTTACCTCTTGTCTCGGTAGACCCTCACTCAGGCCATAAGTTCTCGTATCGAAAATGAGTGCCGTGATGCCATGATTCTGGTACCACTGCGCGATATCAGGGACAAAGGCCTCTCTGGGCATATTGAACTATACAAGGACTTAGCAAACAGTTTCCTTCGGTGAGACTACGTTACCTACTCCTGGGGAAACAATAATGCCCGGTCCATATTGGGCGGCCGGGTATAACCAGCCACTCAGGGTGAGGCCATCGAGTGTTTTGAAGGTGACGTCAAGGCGGGACATGTTGTTGGTTTATGACTGTACCGTGTGAAAATTCGACCGTGGTTATGTTGATATTTGGATTGTGAGCTTGCATATACTACACTGTTGTTTTAAAAAGGCGCTATGTTTGATCAGTTCGTAACTCCTTAATAATAATCATAAATCCACTGCTATGCTGCTAGCTCTATGGCGCACCTCGCATCACGATGTCCTTTCGTCTCGCACTGAGTCGTGTAAGACGGGAGCGGAATCAGTCAGCACGGAAAAGAGTATCCCGATCGGTGCGGTCGGAAATGTCAGATGTGGCTACACATGCTGCGGTCTAGACTTACGGCTGAGAGCTGAATCAGCAGAGAGTGGCTACACAAGCAGGACATCGGGTGCCGAGTCCGACTTGACGGAGGAAACGTAGGAAATCCGACTACGGCGGCCTGTAACTCCGAGATACCGGCGCTCGGCAAAGTTCAGTCAATTTAGACGTTCAGGATCAAGCCAGTTCTCTCGTTCTGTATATCGCATGAGAAGGGGAACTTGCCTTCAATGTCTACTGAAAGAAAAGAGTATGTTCCTGCTATTAATTACGTTCTATAGCATTAAATCGCCACTGATTGATACTCAAAGCTCATGACGTCTCAATAAGAAATATCAAGCCAACACACTGAGAAACCCTAGTTAAACATTAAATCCCTGCGATTCATAGATGATATGTTGAGTTTTGACCAATTATCATGAATAGAAATCCCAGTACAAAGATCACTTAAAGATTCTGAATCGAAAGAACGAGTTTAATTATAAACTCTGATGGTTTAGCTATGTGTAGGATTGGAGCGAACTTGCTTTCTAGTAGTAGTGAAAAAAACAATAATAATTGTGCACAAACTAAAGTAACGAGATCAATCTAAGGAGCCGAAATCACAACCCTTTCATTCTCCACAAGTCCCTAAGCCCCAACAGTTAAGGGAACAACAAGCTTCTTTCCCCTGACAACACCGTCTCGCAGATCTTGTAGTCCAGAATCAACACTTTCCAAGCCTCCGGTACGAATTTCCAAAGGATGATTACGAATCTTGCCATCAGCCAGCCATCGCTCAGCCAGTCTAAAGAAGTGGCTGGCAAATTCTCGATGTTCAGGGGCGCTAGGCCGTCCATAAACACCATCGAGCTTGCAGGGCTCACCGAGGAGGGTGTTGGCCATGACCCAGTCAGCACGGACATCACGTCGCGTGTACTTGACTGTGTTGGCTGTGGCATCTAGCGCAATGTATGTACCACCTTGAGTGCCGATTGCTTCGTAGCACATGGTCATCGTGGCGACATTAGTGACACAGTCGACAACGTATGCGAGTGAGTTGTCTGTATGAAGACGAATATCGGCGCCGCATGTTGGAGAGTTGTAGTCGAAGCAAGCTGAAGCTCCGAACGACTCGCAGAGGGAGTTGTTGGCTGGTGAGCATGTTACAATGGGGTTATATCCGGCCCTAGATAGTAAATTCATAAGTATTAGTATTGTGTCTTCTTTGTTCGTACTTCTTGAAGTAATGGAGGGTGACTGACAATTTGAGAAGCTGCGTGGCCATTGTACCAGAGGCAGAGGCACCCCCAGCCACGAGGACTGTGATAGGATCCTTGGGTCCCTCTTCGCTTTTACCATGGCCATTCGTACTACCATTTGTATGGCCATTTGTGTGACCATTCGTGTATCCATTACCTCGGCCATCTCTGTCCATGTTGCTCAGATCGTGTCCATGTTGTAATGGCAGATTGAGTCCAGGCTGCTGGAACAGAGCCAGGCCAGAGATTCCAATACCCAAACCAAGGGAACAGGCCTCATTGTATGACATGCCTCTTGGAATATGGCAACTCATATCCTCAAAAGCCAATGCGTACTCGGCAAAACCGCCGCGTGTATGCATACTGAGCACTGAATCGCCAGGTTGGAATCGTGTGACTCCTGGGCCTGCAGCGACTACAACCCCAGCAAAGTCGCAGCCTCCAACGTAGGGTTCAGGACTGATGATGCCGTATTCGATAACCTTGGTATCATAGGGATTGAGTGCAACGGCCTCAACGCGAACTAGCATCATGCCTGGCTTTGGACTGGGCTGCGGCATGGCGTTGCTGAGGCAATAGCCTCCTGATGAGTTGCTAACCATTGCTTTCATTGTTGTTGGGGATGACATACTGAACTATTGGGAGGATAATTGGATAATTTGGGATGACAGATGGTGGATCGGTATAGCGGATGTTGAATCGATTTGGATTCACTGATATTAAAGTTGGGGAACGATCTTGATCAACAGATAAGCCTTCACCATCATCTACACTTTTGTTTAGCTTATCTGTAGGACCATATCCTGGAATTATCGGCAGCACATTCCGTCTGCAAAATATCGGTCGTACCGGAATCCGTGCACCGGAGGACAGGTGAGGCGCAGCAAACTCCGTGCTCCGACCGTGACTGTCGGAGTAAGCAGCCACTTGCAGGGTCTCAGTCGGTCTTTCGGTCCGGTGGCTGAGAATAAGCTCGCATCTAGACTTTCCGGTGTTTAGTTCCGGGTGTTTAAGAGAGAAAGTAATTGTTGAAGAAATTGTAAAGATGCGGTGAAACCCAAGATGCTCAATATTGAACGCACGCATTAGAGATCGCTCCTTTGCCACTCAACTCACAATCATCTACAACTTCAACCATTCACTGAATCATTTGTGCTTCAAGATGGGTAGCATAACCCAGGAACCAAAATACACCAACGAGCCAATTGCTATTGTTGGTAGCAGCTGTCGCTTTCCAGGCGATGCAACCTCCCCATCAAAGCTTTGGGACCTCCTCAAGAACCCCAGAGATGTAGTCTCCGAGATTCCCTCCGCCCGGTTCAACACAACCGGGTTCTATCACCCTGATAGTCAGCATCATGGCGTAGGTACTCCAGTATGGGTATTCAATGCGAATGCTGACAAACGTAGAGCTCTAATGTTCGACATGCATACCTTTTAGACCAAGACCCAAGAGCCTTTGATAGAGAGTTCTTTGGCATCAGCCCAAAGGAAGCTCAATCCATGGATCCGCAACAGCGGATGCTGCTCGAAACAGTCTATGAGGGCATAGAGTCTGCTGGCTACTCAATGCAACAGCTGCGCGGATCCAATACAGCTGTCTTTGTCGGTGTCATGTTCCTCGACTATCAGCTCATCTCCGCGCGGGGCCTTGACAGCCTACCACAGTATCATGCCACCGGTGTTGCAATGTCTATCTTGGCAAACCGCCTATCCTACTTCTACGACTGGAAAGGACCGTCTGTGGGTATTGATACAGCGTGTTCCTCGAGTTTGGTTGCGTTGCACTACGCCGTGCAGACTCTGAGGAGTGGTGAAGCCAAGATGGCTGTTGCAGCGGGATCGAACCTGATCTTGGTGCCAGATCTGTTTGTGTCAGAGTCAAGTGTTAGTAGACCTCTCCTATAAGTCCCAACAACCGTGCTAACACCCGACGTAGCTCAACATGCTGTCTCCCAACGGACGCTCCTATATGTGGGATAAGGACGCCGACGGATACACCCGTGGAGAAGGAACGTCCGCAGTCATTCTCAAGACGCTGAGCCAGGCAATTGCTGATGGTGATCACATTGAATGCATTATTCGAGAGACAGGCGTCAACCAAGACGGCCAAACTCCAGGTACGCAATGCACCATCATATGAGCTGGGCAGACTAACTGTGGTCATATAGGTATAACTATGCCAAGCCCAACGGCGCAAGCAGAGCTCATCAGGTCCACATATGCCAAGGCAGGTCTTGATCTGAGACTCGAATCCGATCGACCACAGTACTTTGAAGCCCACGGGACCGGAACACAAGCCGGCGACCGTAAGTCCACATTATGCCCCAAGCTTACAATTATGAATGCTGATTTGTCTTCTCTATCAACAGCAAGGGAAGCTGAAGCAATCTCGACAGTCTTCTTTCCCAGAGGTTCCATTTACGACCGCAAACTCACAGTTGGCTCTGTCAAAACCCTGATAGGTCATCTTGAGGGTAGTGCGGGCATCGCTGGTGTCTTGAAAACATCGCAAGCTCTTCAACATGGCCAAATCCCCGCAAATCTACACTTCAAAACCCTCAATCCCAAGATCGAGCCTTTCTATGGAAATCTGCAAGTCCCGACTGAAACACAGCCATGGCCAGTTCTACCCAGCAGTTGGACTCGCCGTGCTAGTGTGAACAGCTTCGGTTTTGGAGGAACAAATGCGCACGCTATCCTCGAGGCCTGGGACAGTAAAGGACAGGAGTCAGGCAGTCATTCGAAGAGTGAAGGTGGCCTGTTTGTTCTGTCTGCGAACTCGGCGCAGTCCTTGGCTTCGAGGGCGTCGCAACTCTGTCACTACTTGGAAAGCAACCCCGAGACAGACCTCCAACGTCTGTCATTCACTCTCTTCCATCGCGCCAACTTCAGCTTCCGCGCGGCCTTCTCCGCGACAAGTATACAACAGCTCACCGAAAAGCTCAAGACAGCTGTCCTAAACAAGACCCCTCGCATCGCCAGCATCTCAGAGAAAATGCCACCACGCATCCTTGGTGTTTTCACGGGCCAGGGCGCTCAGTGGGCTACCATGGGAGTAAAACTCTATGAATCGTCGAATGTCTTCCGCAGCGCTTTCTCACGTATGCAAGACAGTCTTGACAACCTGGCTGTCAAAGATGGACGTCCATCGTGGTCTCTCATTGAAGAACTCCGTGCTCCGCCTTCGACTTCACGCATAGGTGAAGCAGCTATCTCGCAGCCAATCTGTACAGCTGTGCAAGTGGCCCTCGTCGACATGCTGCGTGCGGCTGGAGTGCAGTTCTCAGGCGTTGTTGGCCATTCATCCGGCGAAATTGCTGCTGCGTATACAGCTGGTTACCTCAATGCGCACGACGCTATTCGAATTGCGTACTTCCGCGGAGTCCACTCGAAGAAAGCTCAAGGACCTGAAGGATGTACCGGCAAGATGATGGCAGTAGGCATGTCGATTGATCAAGCTGCTGGATTCTGCGCTGAGTCGAGAGGAACGATAAAGATTGCTGCCAGTAACTCGGCTCGCAGTTGCACTCTTGCGGGTGACGCTTCAGCTATTGACGCCGCCAAAGAGAAGCTCGACGCTGCTGGCACATTTGCGAGAGTCTTGCAGGTCGATACGGCCTATCACTCACATCACATGCAGCCAGTCGCCCAGCCATATCTAGACTCGCTTCAAAAGTGCAGCATCAAGATTAACAAAAATCCTGGAAACAATGTTGCCTGGTATTCGAGCGTGTGGGGGTCTAATGGACGCAGCCGCTCGTTTACTGGTGAGGACGCTGAGTCTCTAAAGGGTCAATACTGGGTTGACAACATGACCAACACAGTGCTTTTTAGTCAAGCTGTCCAGAGAGCTGTCAACGAAAGCCATGTGTTTGACTTTGCACTTGAGGTTGGACCTCACCCTGCTCTCAAAGGCCCTGCAACTGAGACCATCAACAATATTACGGGTATTGGCCTCCCATACTCCGGTGTGCTTAAGCGCGGTCAGCATGACATGGAATCTTTCTTTGACGCTTTGGGGCTCCTGTGGAAGACATTTCCTCTCCAAAGTGGACGGTCCATCGTCGACTTTGATGGCATTGAGCGAGCCTTTGCTCCCAGTGGAAAGAATAAAAGGCCGGGTCTCCTCAAGGACCTACCATCTTATCCGTTCGACCATGATACTGTGTACTGGAAAGAATCTCGTCAATCCGCGATTGTCCGTACACAGAGTCAGAAGCGCCATCAGCTCCTTGGCACTGCCTCTACTTTTGGTAGCGGGAAGCAGCGTGAGGTTCACTGGAAACAGGTCCTTCGTCTTGAAGAGATTCCCTGGCTATTTGGACACACTATTCAAGGAGAAAACTTGTTTCCGGCAACTTGCTATGTTACGATGGCCTACGAGGCAGCCATTAGACTTGTCAACCCAGCGCAGGAGATTCAACTTGTTGAGATACACGACATCGACGTTTTTCGTGCTCTGAGTCTCAAACCTGACTCTCCCGGAACTGAGATTCTCTTTGCTGTACGCATTACAAGCCAGTCAGACAGTGCAATCGCGGCAAGTTGGTCTTGTTACAGCAACCCAGTTGACTTTGAACATGGCCAGAATCTTGGAAATATGCCAGTTCAAGCCGACTCTCACGTTGAGGGCTTCCTGCGTATTGAGCTTGGTGCTCCCAGAGATGATATACTGCCTCCCAGATCTGAGCCAATTCTGCCCCTGATTCCACTTGACATCGAAGAGCTCTATGACACTCTGTCTGGCTTGGGTCATGGTTATACGGAGCATTTCCAGACACCTCAAATGCTTCGTCGTTTGCACCACGCTGTTGTTACCATGCCTGCGGGGTGGCAAGAAGCGAACTCACTGACTCGTTCCGATGTCAACCCCGCGGCCTTGGATACGGGTATCCATGGACTGTTGGCTGGTTACTCTTGCCCTGGAGACAGACGGCAACGGTCAACTTACCTCCCAAGTCGTATTGACAGCATTAGGATTAGCATGGCCGTTACTGATGTTCGTGAAGATGGCTCTGCAGAACTGCTGGCAGATTCCTTCGTCACGCACGGCGATGCCAGCCGTATCAGTGGTGATATCAATGTCTTCAACGCTGGGAATAGCAAGACACATGTTCAGATTCGCGGAGTGCACCTATTGAATCTGCCTGGTTCCCTCAGATCAAGCCGAGAATCTTATCATCAAGATATCTGGGAACGCGACGCTTTGTGTGGCATTGAACCTGATCGGAAGGCAATCATCTCAGACGATAGGGCTGAGGTCAGCAAGCTGGCCATGCGTCTAGTTCTATTCTACTGTCAGAAGGTTCTCAAACAGCTCAAGCCATTCGAGATCATGCTCATGGGAAAAGCGCGTAAGAACTTTTTGAAATGGGTAAAGGAGGTTCTTATTCCCAGCGTGAAAACCGGGGAACATGAGGCCAACAAGGAGTGGCTTGAGGACAGCGAAGAAGTGCTGAACCAAGAGGTTGGGAGGCTCAAGGCCGTGAACTCAGCCGACGTCGTGCTCTTGGAACGTCTTGGACGGAACCTCACATCCATTACCCGTGGTCTCACTGCAGGCATCAAAGTAGCAGAGCAAGAAAGCGCCCTTGAAAGATTTTACGCCGACAGCTTTGGCTTCCGAGAAGTCATTACTGATGCAGCTACCCTTGTTTCGCAAATCTGCCATCGTTACCCAGCTATGAAGATGATCGAAGTTGGTGCTGGGTTCGGCTCAGGCCTACGAGACGCGTTGATCAGTGCTGCAGGCCATCGCCGTTATACATCCTACACAGTCACCAATACTCTTGAGCCTTCTGATCATGACTCGAAGCTCATCTTCAAGCTTCTTGACATTGACAAGGACCCAGTTCAGCAAGGCTTTGTCGAAGCATCGTACGACTTGGTCATCGCCACCAGTTCATACTCTACCAAGGTCAGCCAAGAGACGGTGATCAACGCGAGAAAGCTGTTACGTCCGGGCGGATTCCTGATTCTTGTGGCTCTGACAAGCGACTATCTTCCTGTTCGCTTTGTTCAGTCCCTGCTCCCAAGATCTTGGCTGGAGAAGGACGATTCACAGCCCCAGATTGTCAAGGTCTCCGACTGCGATGATCTGCTGAAAACGAATGGATTCTCTGGTGTCGACGTCATCTATGCACAGCACTTTTGCAGTGTTATTCTCTCACAAGCTGTTGATGATGCTGTTCTTGCTGTGCGGGATCCAATCACTACGACACATAAGATCGATGCAGAGGTCTTGCTGGTTCTGGATCCATCGCCTAGCACGACTGTTGAGAACCTGGCTTCTCAGCTAGAAGACAGGCTTGCCTCATACATTACAGTGCGGAGGGCCTCAGGTCTTGAAAACATCAATGTCCCCCCAGAGGCCATTATTCTGAATCTCTGTGATCTCGACAGCCCAGTTTTCCATGAGATGAGCGAGTTACGCTTCAAGGGTCTGCAAGAGATAATGCGTCAAGCTAGCGTTCTCCTCTGGGTTACCCAGGGTGCTCGAAGTGGAGCTAAGCCCGAGAATACTATGGTCCTTGGCTGGGGACGATCTGCTCGCCTAGAGCGGTCTACTATGAAGCTTCAAGTCTTGGACATCGAGCAGGAATCGCAGAATGTAGATCCTGATATCATTTCCAAGCTGTTGCTCAATCTTTGCAGTAGTAGCTCGGATAACCAGGACATTCTCTTTACACTGGAGCCAGAGTTGATGTTGAGAGACAACGCACTTTACATTCCAAGAATCTGGCCAGTTGACAACCTCAACGAGCTCGCTGATACGAGATACAAAGAAGTATACGTGGAGACTTCTTCAACGGATCCTTTTGCAGTGCTCGATGAGCGTGGGACACTTGCGGTTGAAAGACCCTATGGACATACTCAAGCGATGGATCTGGAAGTGCTAGCATCGTCTGTGCATGGCTTCCGTTTCCAAGGTGAAGAGAGTTTAAGGCAGCTCTGTATCTCAAGGAATGTTGCCGGCGAAGCATCACTTACACTCTCAGACAAGGACTCATTTGAGATTCTTTGGCAATTCGAGAAAGATAATGGAGGTGTCGATTACCATCATCAGCTTCAACTCCTGATAACGTCGGCACTTGCAGAGGCTACTCTTCATAACCTTTCAGGTCACGTTTGGATTCATGGTGCGCCTGCTTGGCTGGAAAGGGAGCTAGATCTTGCGGCGTCGCGACGTGATGATATCCAGTTGTTCAACACAACATCTGATCACGAGCTCGTGAAGGGCAACTCCAAGTTTCTCCATCCTTTCACTACCAAGCATGACCTTGTTCTGGTAAAACCGAAGAACATTGCGGCATTCGTTTGCTTGGATGATTCGCAACAAGGTCATAACTTGGTCGGCTTGGTTCGCAACAGCTGGCCCAGTATCCGCATTGAGGTACCAGTCTTATCATTGAACAGTTTCGATGGAGTTGTTTTCAACGGGCTCAGCAAGGCTATGTTTGCTGAGCTGGTGGAGTGGTATCTCAGCAGTGGCACCCTTGTTTCTGAGAATCCGGTAGAGGGAGCCGTTATCCCCGTTGAACATATTTCCAAGACGTCCCCATCCTCCATCTTGCCAACAAGCGTCCTTGATAGAACGACAAAGGCAACCATCACGGCCAAGCTTCTTCCGCCAAATCACAACGGTATTTTCTCCAGTGAGAAGACCTATCTTCTGCTCGGTCTCGCCGGTGATTTTGGTATCTCCATTGCATTGTGGATGTTTGATAGTGGAGCTCGTCATGTTGTGTTGGCATCTCGTAATCCTGTTGTTCTCCAGCCAGTGGTAGATCATGTTGCCGCAACTTATGGTGCTGCTTTACGCTTCATGGCTATTGATATATGCGACGAGGCTTCACTATCGACTGCGTGGGCCGAGATTCATGCATCGATGCCTCCTGTAGCCGGTATCATGAACGGCGCGATGCTTATGCGAGATCAACTGTTTGCAGACCAGCCGTGGTCGGACTTTTCAGCTGTCATGGGTCCCAAGGTCAGAGGAACGCAGAATCTTGTTGCACTCCTTGACCGAGAAACCAAACCAGAGCATCTAGACTTCGTCGTGTTCTTTTCGTCTGCAGTTGCGGTCGCTGGAAATGCAGGTCAGACAGCATATGGCTCCTCGAATTGGTTTATGCAAGGCACAGCTAGCAACATGCGACAACGTGGTTACCCGGGCTGTGTTGTCCACATCGGAGGTGTCAGTGGACTGGGCTATGTTCAACGACATGAGAAACGCAAGATGCTTGAAGATTCATTGTATTGGCTTATGTCTCCTGTCGGTGAGACGGATCTACACGATATGTTGGCTGAGGTTATCGCGGGCGACCGGTATGATCTCATCACGGGTATTCGTGGTGATATCAGGACCTACACCTGGCGAGAACAACCACGCTTGTGGCATTACCTCCAGGCCGAAGACGACAGTGATGATGGTACAGCAAAAGAAGGCAGTAATGCACTTCTCAAAGCCCAGCTTGCTTCATCTGTCGCAGATCCAGATGTCTGTCTCGAACTACTCCTCGGTGGCTTTACGTCGGCATTATGTGGGATGCTGCATATGAAGCCAGAGGAGCTTGATACCAATGTTCCTGTTGCTAGCATTGGTATTGATTCACTTGTGGCTGTCAGGGTCAGAGAGTGGTTTATGCAGCAGGTTGGGGTGGAGGTTTCTGTTTTGAAGGTGATGTCTCTAAATACTCCTTTACTTGCTTTATGTAAGGATGTTTTGGCTATATGGAGGAAACAGGTAAAGGCTTAAGATAGCTTATTCAATGGTGGCTTTGGGGCATTTAACAGGTGGAAAGCTCTCATAGTGTGATTCATCATCGCAAACTCGGTAGTGTCAGAGATTTATTCAACATGCTCTCAAGCACGTCAGCTAATTGGGTCCTGTCGAATTTTGAAAAAGTGGCGGTGCAGGACCCGACTGGATGGGTCTGTTACTATCACGACGCTAAATCATCGATTCAGCTCCTCGCTTGTTCCTAGTCGACGTGTCATTTAGGGTTCATGCTGGTTCAGGGCTGATGCTTATCGTGCGCCTTACCCTGTCTACCCCTGGCGCTGCGCCCTGTGGGTTTTTATTGACTCTAACGCGCCACAGCTGAACGGGCTTACCAGTACAGGCACGCTTAAATCGCTAACTCAACAAATTTGCCCTTGGCAATGAGGCCTACGGATTTTCATTGACTGTCTGTCATGATAGCTGAAAATTCTTCTGATTAAATATAGCTAGGACAAAGCGATAGCTGTCTAGCGAAGAGCTGAATAGCAGAGCATGGGAGATTCAATACAAGTAACGTAATTAGTTAGATAACAATATTTTCAGTATTTAAGACTTCTTTACCCGCGGTGATACTGATAAATCTGCCAGGACAGCTTCTCTAAGAATGGACTCATCAACACCATCTTCATCACGTAACAGCCTAGACACTGGCATTGATGCTGCGAAACTAGAGGCAGCCAATCGCTATGTCCGCTGGAACCTTTTATTCCTCGTTATCATCTTTACCTTTCTTGTCTTTCCGATATGGATGCCCTTTACTCCTTACGTCAACCAAGTGACCAATGTCTTTATTGTCATCATCATTGGTCTTTTCCAACTCATCTGGCTAATCGCCACTATTTGCGCCATTCGTCGAACAATAGCCATCAACAGCCGAAACAAGCGCAAGCTTGCAAAAGCCCAAGATGTTGAAGCATCTGACGCAACGGCCAACTGCTCCACAAACATCCGTCATATAGTTGCCATGACCTTATACAAGGAGCCTATGAGCGTGCTGCAAACCACCTTGGACTCACTCGTCGAGCAAAAGGATGCCAAAACCCGTCTCTCCGTTATCATTGGCATGGAATGCCGCACACCTGACAAGGAATCCAAACGCGATGAGGTCTATGCGAAGTACGAGGACAAGTTCCTCCGTCTTATCGTTACCTTCCATCCGTCGGGCATTCCTGGTGAAATCCCTGGCAAGTGTTCCAACATGAACTACGCTTGTCGCCAGGGCCTACAGATGCTTCGCCAAGACATTGAGTACAATTATGAAAAGCATGAGCATATCTTTACCAACTGCGACTGTGATGCTGTCTTCGATCCCGAATACATGCTGGAGTTGGAAACCGAATACCTGAAGCTAGACGCTGTAGATCGTCAGTCCTCCATCTGGCAGTCCATCATCATCTACGAACGCAACTCAATGCCCTTCTTTGTTGATATTACTGGTGTTTTGCGAACCTTTTTCTTCATGGGTGTATTGATCCCTTGGAATATCAATCCCATGTCCCATTACTCTCTCAGTGTCAAGCTCCTTGAAGAAGGTGCTTTCACTCATCCAGCCTATCAGATGGAGGATATCATTGCTTTGATACGCTACACCATCATGACAAAACGAGAGATCCGCATCAGGCCGCTGAATATCATTTCCATCAACGGCCCAACCTCTGGTGCTAACTATGTTGACGAGATACGCGAGTGGGCACTTCAGATTCGTCGATGGACCATTGGCGCGGGCGAAGTGTTTCATTACTTCATCGTCAAGACTTACAGAATGCCTGGACTGTACCTTTCTATCAGCTGGGCGACGCGCTTCTTTATTTATTATGGCCTCGTCCTTTGCGCCAGCGCTATATTTTCTATTGCATGTCCTATCATTGTTCAGTTAGTCAACGGTGTTGCTACTGAACATGATGCACTTTTCATCAGCGATCCCATATTCTCAACCATTTGCTTCATCTTCTTAGGGACGCAATACGCCTTTTTGCTCGCCGTTACCATTCTTGTCCGCTGGAATCTCCCCGTGCCTTGTAATGGCAAGAACGATTATAACAAAGGTGCTTGGGGTGTTGCAAGGGGACTATTGCATTGGGTCCTAATGCTGCCAACCATCCTGGGGTACAGCTTTGTAGAGCTTTATTCCTTCTTCGAGCTGGCCTTTAGAGGAAAGGATGTTTGTAAGCATAACGCAGCAAGCAAGAGCAATTTAGTTCTTGTAAAGGATAGTGGGAACTGAGCTAGAATTAATTTACTATCGATATATGAGGTCATTTATGTATGGTCTCCATTCCCGCAAAATTGTTGGTAACCAGAACTTGCAAATAGTGGTGTGTTAAACCACAAATCCGACATATAGAGAGACTCGCTGTAAGTCAACTCATTAAAAAACAGGGCATCGTCTGATGTTACTGCACCCTCTGTTTGCCAACATGGCTCCCTTTGGCGCTCTGTTGGGGAAGAAGTGCCGTCAGCACCAGTCGCGCTGCCCTCGGAGGTCGATGGAACGGAGAAGACCGGATCAACCCGGAACTGGTCTTCAACATCTGATGTTGGAACTCGCAGGTCAGTGACAATCCTTAGTATTCTCTGAGCATTGCCTGGTTTTTCGCATAAGCTAATGGTCGGATGAGTCACGCCCGCCCTTCTCGGAGAGTCTTCCCTCGCAGGAGCTGCGAGGCTGTGGGTATCAACATCTATTGTTACAAGGCTCTGGGAAGCGCGATATAGCAACCACCAGTATTTCTTGCTGATCTGCCAATACTTCCCTAAGTCTTGCAAGGAATCAAGGAGCGTGTAGAATCCGGGTGAAAGCTGTGTCGAACCGGCTGCTTTGGCCGACGTTAGGAGGTAACGTGCAGCCGTCCAGATAGACCATGAAAAAGGCCATCCCATCCGGTCTCCGTGTGTCTTGACAAACGTTGACGCTATATCAATAATAACTCGAGTACTATTCTCAGAACAAACAGTGGCACTTTGTCGTACACCAGCGTCGTGTGATGCGAGGGTCTGGTGGTCAGAGAATTCTAGTAGGCCATTGATGTAGATGGTGAGAGCATGACCGTATGCATGGACCATTATGACTGGCGCCTGTACATCATGGATGCGAGGCGTTGAAGCGAGTCGTTCGGCTGTTCGTGTATATAGATTGTGATTTGTATAAGAGGCAGTTGCATGAGTGTTCAGGGGCAACCGACACCACGGTGGGAGGCCTTCAAGACAGATGTTGGCGGCATCACAGAGGCTGTGGAAGGACTCCAGCCAACTGATTGCTCGAGAGTCGTCATCTGCTGGTAGCAGAATAAAGCTTAAATATAAATCGTGATAGCTTCGCGAGACGTCAAGGAGTTGCAAGAGCTTCAAGAACGCAGCGGATGCTGAGTATCTTGCAGGTTCGGAAGTATTATAGCTTGCGGGAGGTGAGACAGACGAGTGTAATGGCTCGTGGAGCCATGTGGCTTCCCGGGTTGGGCGAAAGGTGGACAGAATGTGCTCGGTCAGCAAAGCCGGTTGGCTTGTCGTAATGGAAATGAATGAATCCAGAGCGTAGATTGCCCAGAAGAGCCTTGCACGCTGCTGTGCGCTTGGCCGGGCGGTGACAAGCCGATCATCCCTTGAACCACCAGGCACGCTCTGCCGTAAAACCTTTCCACTCGCTGTCCGTAGCTGAGCAGCCAGACGTGCAACAACGGCCAGTCGGCTCCAAACCTGCGGGCCATTTGTCATGCCTGACAGATCAAGAGTCAAGATTGTAGCAGCTTCAAGCGCGGCGTAGGAGGGCTCCTCTGATGTCTCAATAAAAATGCGCCGTTTAGTGTACTTCCAGAATGAGTCACTCTGTGTATTATTGAGTCGTGGATCATAGAGAAAAGGGATCGAAGCACCAAATATGCCATAGTACAATAGTGTTGGCTCCCGTAAATCCGCGAGATCGTTCAAGACTAATTGGGAGTCTAGGAATGGGAACCACGGATGTATATGACGAAAGAAGACCGATGTAGAGGACACGACGAGGTCTAAAGGTGGCTTTCGTTCCTCCAGGGATGCTGTTCGTGCAAACGTGCCTTGAAATACCCAGTCACTGGGCTTCAGCACTGTCTGTGGCCTGTCTAGTCCCCCGGAGTTACTTTCATGAGTCGAAGCAGGCGTAGGCCCTTGAGTTCCCAGTTGTGAAAGCCGGGTTGCTCGATCCCCTATAGAACTCATTTCGGTTTCTTGGTTCGCACCATTGGACTCGTCGATGAAAGCATGGAGACTGCCTGCACTCCCGCTTCGAGAGTCCTCTAATTGCGATTCCAATTGTCCTGCCGGGACACCAAAAAACAATCAGTCGGGGTCTGGGAATACAAGATACGCAGGAAAGCGTGAAAGTCAAGATGGGGATAGGTGAAGTGTCAATCGATTGCACTCAACTTACGGATTCTTGATTCAAGAACTTGGCGATGTCCTGCAGCAAAGCCAGGGCGTCGACGATTGCCATACTGGCAGGTCACCTGAGCTGTGGCGCACCGTTGGCATGACGGGTATCCACGGTCACACCTCGATTTCCGGCGTCGACATCGGTCGCATCTAGTGTTTGGATGTATTTGTTAACACAGATTCCTCGATAGAGACCCAAGGTCTACACGAGCGACATCTCAAGCCGGGTGTCATACGATGGAGCGGCATTGGCCGCCGCGGATGAATGGCCTCTCCTCGTATTCGCACTCTGAGAAGCTGTGGGATTTAGACGAGATTAGCATGTTTACCAAGAAACGGGGGAGGATGTGATTGTATCTACAGGAGGGGGCTGGGGTACTGGGAGAAGCCAGATGTCGGAGACCGGCTGTCGGCGTGTCCATTCCGGACGAGTTCATTTATCGCTTCTGTTTTTTCCAGAAACTTTGCTCTGCTTGGGGGTTCAACTTTGTGATGTGAATGACCGTCGGAGGATGAAAGTGCGAACTTGGGCACTGGAATGGCAATGCAAAAAGACTTGAGTGGGTGATGGTGATCCCCACATTTATCGGCGATGTTCCCCCGAAGCGCTCCGTCGTCAGGCGGGCCTACTACGTAGTAGAGTACAATGCACTAACTTCGCAGCTAGCGGTTGATACGATTGGAATCCTTTTTGACACTACACTACGAGGCTTGGATCAGCTGAGTTCAGTTACTTGTCGTATGCGCCTACAGCCTTCCCAACGCATTTAGATTGTCTAGCTTCAGTGTAGATCATATTCTTGGTCAAGACACAAAATGAAGAATTTGTATATTCATCTCTAAGGGGGAGAAATCGGTCTATTTCACGATGGGGGTGCCTTTTCGAGCAAATCATCAAGCGCACGTCCAGAGTCTTTCCGGATTACGAGGCACTTTCCACGTTTCTCTCTCCCGGATCTTTAGCCTCGGTCCATCTAAGACTCCCATTGGCTTGACATTATAGCCTTCGATCCACCAGTCGTGTTCTGTTCGCCATGCGTTCGGTGCGAACCATCGGCTCACGCCATCCGGCATATGTAAGGCGCCAAAAGAATTCTCCCTGTTGCCATAGCACTCGATCCGCAACTCGAATTCTTGACCAGGCTCAAGCACGCCAAGGTCAACTGTATTCGGCTGTAATGCAACCGTTCCTCTGCGTTTGCCGTTAAGATACACGACGATGACGGGTCCGGCAAAATGCGGGATGTGAAGCACAACTCGCTGAGCACTACATGTGTTGATAGCACCCCTGCAAACATATGTCAAATTTCCAGCGTAAAAGGGCAGTCCTTGTTTGGTCCAGTCTCCAAAAGCAATCTCGGAGGTGTTGAGCGGTTCGAGGAAACAAGCTTTTCCTCTCACTCGAACACCGAATTCTCCAAGCAAGTATACCCTTTCCAAATTAGTCAATAACCCGAAAGGTAGTCTAAGCTCCAGAGTATGAGTCCCAGGCGTGATGATGAACGGTAGGTCGATCGTTCTTATGTCCTCATCAACCCACCAACCACTGTACTCTACTGGGACCTCTTGGTCATTAAATAGTATAGTTGTCCCCTGCTGGAACTCTGCAGCAATCTTCGAGCTATGAATGGCCGTCTCAGACGTGAAACGATAGCGCAATTTGATCTCGGCCTTAGGTTCCCGATCTCGTCCGGGAACTACCCAAGGCTGTCGGTAGGCCTCACCCTTCAGCGGCAGGCCAAGCCGTTCCCTCATAATATTGTCGATGCGAAGGATCTCCGTTTCTGGCTCCCAGGCGTTTCCATCTATAGAGAATGATGCATAGTCAAGGAGCAAGACATTTGGCTCCGATATCTCCACACTATTTGTGTCCACCAGAGCGACAGTAGTCCAATCCGCTCTGAAGACTTCTTGAGGAGTACCTGGAACCGTAGGCTGGTCGGTGTATGGCGACAGCTCAACTAAAAGGCTGCCACAGGCTTCAAAATGCCACTCAAGCCACGTCCAGCCGTTCGATCTTCTAGAAACAGGGGCGACATTTCTTTCCCCTGTGATGGTGTCCAAGACTGTTGGGGTCCAAAGGCCCTTGATCCCAATCTCTGTGGCAAAGTAACGCTTTCTGTGGGTATTGCACATGAAGAGGAAAGACTTTGGACCATCTTGACGAAGCTGATAAAGCATCGAAGAAATCACGTCGCCATTGTCTCTGCCGATGATTCGGACATCTCTGTATCCTTCCAGGGACTGCAGAAGGTGGTACTCAGTCAAAGGTATATGTTTTAAATTGTCTTCCAGAGTCAGATTGAGAGGCGCACTTCCATCGAGCATAAACGGCAGATCCCCAGCAAAGATCACGGTGCCGCTGTTTTGCGAAAAGGATCTCAGCCTATCCAAAGTCGTACGGCGGATCGTTTTCAGGTAAGGAACCACTACAACGTCATATCGAGACTGGCCAACCGGAAAAGGCGACCCGGGCTGGATACTCTCCAACGGCGTTTGCTGAGGCAGCAAGCTTTCCGAGACAAAGTCAAAATCCACCAGGCCATGTAGCAACCACGATGTGACTGACGAGAACATGTCTTCGCGGGACTTGCACTTCGCCGCGCTAGAGTCCATTGGTCCATAATCGAGCCAGAAGCTCTCAATCGGGTGGATAACAGCCACGCGAACAACAGCTCTCCCTCTTGTCAACGCGATATTGAGGCGTGCGAAGTGATCTTCGATATACTTGTACTCTTTGTACCATGGGCTCTGATAACCGATGCAAGCAGGATAGTCCCTCTTTGCTTCTCCTGCCATGCTGACCTAGCAAGACTGTTAATTATACAGATCCCGGAACAGTCAATGAAGGCTACCTACCCACGTAAGATGGTGTACTCGGAACGTGATTCCCAAAGCGGCTTGCCAGTCTCCAGCACTTTTATGGCCAGCAAAGTCGAACGTCCAATTGGTCACACCGTAAATCTCGCTCATCACACCGCGCGAGCCATTTTGTCGGGCGACACTGGTAGCTTGTTTCACCGTGTTGTACTCATAGGCATCGCAAAGCATGTCCACACCTGGCATGTCGAGGCTGCGATAGCATCGCATGGCCTCACCGAGGGCCTTCGTCTGAGAGAGTAACGTTGGCTCATGCATCATGTGCCCAATGAGAGCAATATTCTTCTCTCGACACCATGAAGCCACGGTGTCCATGAAGGCAGAAACAAAGCGTTCACAGACATGGTCATGAAAGTGGTATCTTGCAGCAGATGGTGCAGCTTGGGTCGTCGTGCATTGTCCTCGGTGCTGAGGGACTGGGGCTTCTCGAACATCCCATAGTATGAGCGGTAAATGGTCTAATACATCGTAGCCATATTGTTTTCGAAAGGATTTGGCAAAGGTTGCAGTCCAAGGCAGGAACAGGTCTTCCTCACTCGCAGAACTAGTGAGTCTAGACTTGTGAGCGAACTGCGGCTCATCTGTGAAAATCGAGGGAACCGTTGTCCCAAAATCAGGCCCCAAAAGGGAATAATACTTCTCATGTGTCTCTTCAATGAACTTCTTGATAGCTCGGGGTTCAAGAGTGTCGACGTAGGTTTGCCCATTGAACCATTCTGAAGGGGGGTTAGGCTCAACATACGCAAACCAGGTATCGGCTCCTGCCGCCTGGTCGTCGTCTAGCCTCTTGAAAGACGTCACTAGCCCATCATCGCCGCGATGAAGATCATAGCGTGCGATCAAAGAGCCCAGCTCACTTCGTCGAGCTTGGCCATTGGCGCCTTGGAGGGGTCTGTAAGTAATGTCCTAGTGTCAGTAACTCAACGTCATGGCATTCGTAAAGCAGTAGGCTCAGAAGTCGGAGGAGATACTCACGGTGGCAAATTGAGGGAGCCATACTTTCGCTTTGTCAGCAGCATGTGTACGGCCTTGAACTCCGGGTTGTCAGCCACAACAAGCCCGCCAGCAGCACCACTCGGCCACCTATCCTCATCGTATAGACAGGCAAGGAGACCCTTGGCTATAGCTGCCTCGACTGAAGCTTTGACATGGCCCATGAACTCTTCACCCATGTACGGTGTATCAAGGCCAACGCGGCTATGAATATGAAAGCCACCCATACCCATTTCCGCCAGTTGATCGATCTGTCGAAGGAGCCTGTTCCGTTCTAGATTGGTATTCCAGCACCAGAGAGGGGCTCCACGATACTCAGCTGGCGGATTAAGGAAGTCCTCTTCGCTCCATGCCAGTTCGGCCTTGGGATAACGTAGACGATTCATTGTGGTGGCAGCCTTCGCTAAGGAGAATTATTAGGTAGGAACGGCAATGATACCCAGATTCAGGAACGGTTTGAGCTAGCACCACGAAGATAAGTTTGTGCTATTCTATCCGACAGCTGATATTCTTCTGGGCTTTGTTTGCTGAGATGTAGTCCTGTGCATTTCATCTTGGGGCCTAAGCGTCGCGGTAATGTTCCTCCGACTTGTCGGCGATGTTCCGCCGACACGCAGATCACGCCAGCGACCATGGCCCCATACCAACCACCTTTTGGTCCGCCCTGTGGAGCATTAGGCGTCCAGATGAAGTCTCCCATACCGTAACATCCTCGGGCGTCCGAAGCGAGATCATCGGAGGAGGTCTCGTCGCTGTATGTACATCCGACCCCGCCCTAAATCCGGGGTCATACCGGGCGAAAGAGTTTATTCAACTTCCCCACAGTCCGAGGGTATGGTACACATAAAAGACATCATTCTTCCCCGGATCAGCAACCCCAAGTTCCACAATTCCCCAGGTTCCTGGTGCATGCATGAGCCCATCAGCGTCAACTCACACAATATCTTGACAAAAAGCATCATTTATCCCTATTATTAAACAAGACTTCTCGCCAAACAGTCAAGATGCTAGGCATGGACATCACAACTTATTCGTCCCTGGTCATTGCGATCGGTGGGTACGTTTGATACTCTAACAACATTCATTTCTCTGGGTTTAGCTGGCTAATGACACATGTTCCGCTATCTAGGCTTGTTTATGGTGTTGACACAGGCATCGTGGCGACCACCATCGCCCATGATTCCTTCAAAACATACATGTACGGCTCCCTTGATCCGAGGCCCCAACTCACTGGTGCCATCGTCTCAACCTATTATGCTGGCAACTGCATCGGCTCTCTGACATCTGGTGCTATGATGGACAAATGGGGTCGCAAGATTCTTGTCATGCTTGCCACACTTTGTGCCATCATCGGTACTGTGATCCAAACTGCTGCCGTCAATGTTGGAATGATGATTGCAGGTCGAATCATTGCCGGGCTTGCCACTGGTTCGTTACTGACCATTGTACCCCTTTACATTGCCGAGCTCGCACCCCCAGAGAACCGAGCTTACTTAGTTGCGCTCAAGGGTCTGCTCACTGGCATCGGATATCTCATTGCGAACTGGATCGGCTATGCTGGCTCATATGCCAAGGGCGATGTGCAGTGGAGAGTCCCTCTAGCCATGCAGATTCCTCCGGCCGCCCTCCTTCTTGTTCTTACTATCTTTCTTCCCGACTCCCCTCGTTGGTGTAAGCATTATATTTGCCCACCATCCTCGTAGCTCAATTACTAACTGAACATGTCTAAAGTGGTCACAAAGGAGCGTTATGAAGACGCACAAAGAGTCATTACAATGCTCCACGCCAAGAAGGGAGATGACTTCATTCAACGTGAAATGCTAGAAATTCGAGAGCAGCTTGCTCTGGAACAAGCCCAGCGGACGAGTGCAAGCTGGGTAGAGCTTTTTACTCTCCGCTACGCCAAGCGACTCTTACTTGCTTGTTTCATCCTCAACATGACCAAGCTTTCTGGTGGTATGTGAAGGCCATGCTTGTCTCGAGAGGATCACCTGATCTAATTACATGAATAGGCGGCGTCATCCAAAACTACCAATCGCTATTCTATGCTGGACTTGGATTCGAAGGAAGGACAGTTCTCCTCATCAGTGGCTGTTACGGATTCATGGGTGTTATCGGTCAAGTCATCAACATGGCGTTTGTATCTGATAAATGGCCACGCAAGCGAACGATGTGTAAGGGCTCCTCTCACCAAACTATCACACTACCCGTGGTTTACAAAGCTAACTTCGTGGGCCTCAGGGCTTGGTTCTCTTGTTCTAACAACTTTCCTGGTTCTGCTGACCATCATGTCCCGGTTTTACGGCGATGGCAGCCACCTCGCTGGAGCCGCAGCTGGGGTCGCCTTCATTTTCCTGTACTCAGCCTGCTACGCTATCTTCTTTAACAGCACAGTCTGGGTCGTTGTGTCCGAGATCTTCCCACAGCATCTCCGCGGAAACGGCAACGCTTTCGCTGTCTTCTCCATGTCCGTGACAAATATTTGGCTGTCCCAGATTACACCATACGCATTTGAGGCCATCGCTTGGAAGTTTTACTTTGTCTTCATCGCCCTTAACCTGACGGCCGCCGTTGTCTACTGGGTTTGGCTACCTGAAACCAATCAGCTGACCCTGGAGGAGATTGCTGGGGCATTTGGAGACAAGGTTGTTAAGTCTGATAAGCTTGATCATGACCACAAAGAGGATAATAGTAAATGATCATATGAATATTATGGCTAGAGTAAGAGATTTACATTGAACAATTTTATGATATAGAGTTAAGACACTTTACCCCACCCTTATCTTAAAAAGGCATATGTTTGAGTGACGTGTCTGCGGAACTTACTGCTCGTTCCGACTGGCCATGGTCGGCAGAGCTCAGCGGTCCAATGATTTTCCGCACTTAATATTTACCATGACGAGGATCACAGCTACTCTTCATCTCTGTCAACTACTTTCAGATTAATATTTCATATGCGACAGCTCACCAACGCCAAAGCAAAACCACCAATACATCTGCCATTCGATCCGGCAATAAAGGGTACACTCATCCCAAAGCATATCCGCTTACGTCACTATGGAACCGACTACTCAGGATCTAAACGACATAAGAAAGCGGATTAGCGAAATAATGGCGGATGTATCAAGGGAACAACAAGAGCTGGATGATATCATCCAATTTATAAACAGAATTGAACAATTGGACCTCGAAAATATGTCAGGCAGTGCCTCGAGTGCAAGGAGGAAAAGATACAAAGCCCAGGCGAAGACTGTTAAGGAAGAAAGGGAGGGCTACGAGCGCAAGCGAGTGGAGAAGGAAGAAAGTCTTGGTCGAATGTGGCAGAAGATACATGAGCTGCAGGAACGAGAGAGGGAGTTGGCAAAGTGATAAACATGTTCAATTTACGGGGACTATTGCCAGCCGTGTTTTGCCTTTAATGCTTTTGACTCGGCGAGTATCTTATCTATCTCGGTCTCATACAACCCGTTCTCCTTTAAGTACTGAGTATACCGTTCACACCTTTGTGCCTGACGTTGCGCGTCCAGGGCAAGTTGAGGATGCTCATCGAAGAACTCAGAAACCACATTATCAAGGTTATCTTCGGATAAATGATTCAATACCTTGTAACACAGAAAGTCGTAGAAAATGTCTGTGGCATCGGTAGGACGACGCAGTATATGGGCGACGCAAAACTTAACATCTTTATCCTCAGAAGTATACCACTCCCTTTTCAACTGATCGTAGAGTTCGTTGGTGGCAGCCTTCTCTTTCAAGACGCTGCAAAATTCAGCATGCATTTGTTTGTCCGTCTCGGGCGAGTCATGGCCCGTTATCCAAGATGGCGGCGTAAACGTTTGACGCGGAACGATGCTTGAGAACTCCCAGTCAATTATGCCCTGGATGTTGAGATCCCCATCCACGATGATGTTGGGACTTCGTAAGTCCTGATGATTTAAGATGAAAGGGCCATGGTCAAGCGGAGGGTCAACAAGCTGCTCAAAAATATGTTCCAAGGCGTCAAGAGCAAAGATTTCGTGTTGAATATCCTCAATGGTATGATCGCGAACTGGAGGCGAGAAGAAATCTGCTACGAGGCTGAACTGGTATTTCATATATGTCCTGGCGGATGAGAACATTGGCGGGGGGGGTAAGCGAAGTGTATTGGCAGACATAGACATGACAGGGCCAATAACAGGGCGAGAGGTATCATCAGGATTCGGCATTAGAGAGCCAATCGATGGAAACCTAAGGCCGTGAAGTTCAGTAAGTATATCGATCAGTTGAGAGTAAAAGTTCCGTCGGTGTTCCTCCTGAGCGACAAGTAGCCGCTTTTTGTCCAGCGACTGACCCTCGATGAAGTCTGTGATAAGAAACATCTGAGTTCCATTGCCGTTCTGGGTTAAAAAAGCACCGCGACCATAAGCCCGAACGTGGGGGACTGGAATTTGGGTGTGATGCTCAAGGTACCCACGCAAAAGTCAGCGAGATTTGAGAAACGGATCGATGACAGGCCGTGACTTACTGGATGGTTGTCACTTCGCTCAGCAATTTATCCCATGGACTGTTCACAGCCGGCTCGATGGGGACTCTGACAACCCAACGTGGCTCGTCGGCGCCAAATTCAACAAAGAAGCAAACATTAAAACTACCGCTGGCCTTGTTCACGACTCGGCAAGACTTATTATTGTTATATTTTGACGCCAATGCACAGATGGCGGATAGATCGAGGGACTCGATAAATGCTCGTCTTGCTTGGATGGACTGGTCTTCCGTAACAGTAGGGAATTGGTTGCTACTCAGACTAGAGGCGCTCGTGTCCGTGGCCGATTTACTAAGCTCTGGCGTGTGGACCTCATTCTTGGCATTGTTGCTTAGATTCTGGTCTCCAAATGCCTGAGGAGTCAAGGAATAAGAAAGCCGCAGGAGCCGATCCCAAAAACTAGAGAAGCAGGCAAGGAATGATACCCAGCGCATGTGAAATCGCTGAAATATCGCGGATAGCATGGCTGGTCCAAAATTGATGATGCATTGTTGGATAGATGTTGATTAATTGACGGTTGAGTCGTGTTGCTTGGAAAAGGAGATCTAGCATTCGGTAAATAGTAAGTCCGGGGGCCGCTTAGCCTCACGGCAAAATGCAGGTGAGTAATGTAATTGGTTACATCTCGAGCCTGGTGGGGCTATATAAGCTATAAATAGCAGCATACCCATACACTAGAATACCAGGTGTTAGGGCTGGTATAGGTTAAGTTCTGCTTCCTTGAAGTAAACATCAAGCCCAGGGATTAATATGGCATACACTGTGGGTGTTCTGATAAATTGGGTGGCGAGGAATTGTGATTTCATTGCAGTGGAAAGAATTCACAGTTGGCTACAGGTGGGCAGTTACCTGGGTAAAAACAAGCTTATTGATTAACGTGAGATCTAGATATCCACAACATACGTCCAGTCGCAGTGCTAGTCAAGCCACAATAAGAACAAATTAGAATTATTACGTTAACGGAAATGTAGGCTTAAGGTTTGAGACTGAAGTTTTCGAGGAGATCATGCCCAACCCAGCGACAACAGTCATCTATCCCCGTCGTAAGCGCCATCATAATAACACCAAGTTCGTCCATATCTTCCGGTTTCGCAGTGGCCATATCCGACTCCCAGTGAGCGAAGCGTATAGGTACCGGATGATATTTAGCAACAGCTAATTCCCACTCAAATTTCGAAGTAGCACCCCAAAGAGCCTTTTGGCCGAAGAACGATAACGCGGGAAACTCATGGTGAGCACTGTCCCAGCCATTCCTCAGAAATGAATACAACCCATGCAGACTGTGTCCTATGATAACAGTACGTCTCAAGCTCTCAGCAAGACACCAGGTTTCCCAGGCATCAGAGTCTTGAGTCCTCAATTGACTGCTCATGATTTGTGTCGAGTCTTCAACACTTTTCATGCGCTGTTGTAAGCGCCGAATACTGCTGACAAAGAAGGCCTCCACATTCTCAGCATTCGCCCTTTGCCGAACGTCTCCATCCAGTAAGCGAATTATTTGTAGTAAAATAAATGCCTGAACCGAAGACAACAAATCGGCGTCAGAGTCGGCCAGTTGCGTGAGATCAATCAACTCATCAGCATATTGCTGAATAGTACTGTAAACCAGCTGTTGATTCGTCTCGCACTTTCTCTCATAAAGCGCACAAATGGCCAATATTCTTGTGAGTGGCGGGGGAAGATACTTTTCAACTACTCTTCTGTGAATGAATGGAACCTGACCGTGAAGGACCAACTGCTTGGGGTATGACTTGAACCGCTCAATGGTGTATACAATACGACGTTGGTATTTTTCGCCTGCCAAAACACTCTTCTCAGCTGTGTCATGTGGATTCAGCAAGTCAGGCACCAAGAAGTCATTGAGATTTGTCATTGCTTCCTGCCAATCCAAGTCGTAGTCTGGGAAAGGCGGCAAGGCGAGGTTATCAGCATCGAAGGTTATATCAGATGCAATACTCGCACTTTGCGATACTGTTTGAGATTCGTCCACCGTGATTCCTGTGGTTTCTTGAGGAAGAGCTTTTGAACTTCGCGCTAGAGTTCGTCGTGTCGAGGGACGTGGATAAAGGCATTCAAGTGATCGGACACGACAACGGTAACATTTGGGAACTGCCATGTCACATCGTCTTTTGGACTTGATGCATGCAGCGCATGCTTGGCGATAAGGAGGTGGCATGGAATTGAGAAACAGGTGCTGTTTTCCAGCCAAAGTCACTGCTTACGATGATGAGGGGAAGTTGCTGTGAGGGGATCTCGACTTCCGCACTTTAGGACTTTCTAATTGGTCTCGCTTATTTTTGGCTTCCGCTGCTTAATTTATGGGTCTTCCGCAAGCTCCACTTTCACTCCCACCAGCCAATCAATGGATTGGGTTTGATCTGGTGAGGATATAAAGGCGGAAGTAAGCTCTGCAGAGGCATGAGGTAATCACTCTTGTGTTTTACTAGGTACTACATTAGGAATTAATAATGGCTACTCACTGGTCGATTTAATTTAGCTATGTCTCTCTCTGGGTATAAATATGAACTGGTGCTTCTGTTGCCGATCTCCTCTCAGACATTTCTACATCACTTCTCCAATAACCCATCCCCAGCATTGAACATCATTACAGCCATGGCTACATTCAAGCTAGACTTTGTTCCAACATATCATCATGATACCTACGACATGATCTCTGAAACAAACCCCGACCTATCCTGCGAGGGAAAAGTCGTCTTTGTTACAGGCGGAGGTCGAGGAATAGGCCGTGAAATCGCAAAGGCCTTCGCCGTCGCTGGAGCCAAAGGCATATATATTATTGGAAGGACTGGTACGGAGCTACTCAGTGCAGTAAAAGAAATCAAAAATGTCTCTACTGGCGCTTCGGTATCAGTTCACCATGCCGAAGCCGATATCACAGATAGAGAGGCTGTTGCATCTGCTTTCAAGCAGGCAATTGCAGCATTCGGCCACATCGATATTCTCATCCAGAACGCAGGATATCTCGATGCCCATCGCTCTCTGCTGGACTCCGATCTCGATGACTACTGGAAAACGTTTGAGATCAATGTCAAAGGAGGACTGCTTGTAACCCAGCAATTCCTGAAGCAAAGTCAACTAGGTGACACGATTATCAATATCGGATCTGGAGCTGGGCATCTGCCCCCTATTCCGGGCTACTCTGCGTATTCTGCATCAAAGCTTGCATTCGCAAAGATGATAGAATCTGTCCAGCTGGAGAACCCTCATCTTCGCGTTTTCAGCATCAATCCCGGTGCCATTGCCACAGAGATGCAGAAGAAGTCCGGTGATGTTGCTACAGTGGATGATATTCGTAAGTTCACTACTTCCGGTCTCTCAGTTCTCGGACTAACATTTCAGGTCTCCCTGCCTCGTATTGTGTGTGGCTGGCTGCTTCGAAAGAGGCTGATTGTCTGAAAGGCAGGTTTCTTTGGACCAATTGGGACGTTACAGAGCTGTTGCAGCGAAAGGATGAAATAACGAAGCAGAATCTTCTAACTCATGGCCTTATTGGCCTGTGACCACTTTGAGCATCAGTACAAGACTATAGACATATAGTGATTCGAATTATACTTCTGTGACCATCTTCTCATCCCAGGTAAGGCTGGGTGCCAAAGTTCACTGTAGTAAGGCCCTCATGTCATAGTGATCAAATAAATATATCCCGGTTGTCTTGTTATCTTCCGCATTACTCAATCAATTCAGACAGTATTTTTGATAAGTAACCTAAGGAGTCATTTGTTCGATCAGACAAAGGATGGGTTAAAAAGGCCTACAAAGGGGTCAGCGCTTAATGCGATATGTTTAATTGGTGGTGTCGCCGTGGCGCTGTGATCGGCAGCTTCTGCATTTCAGCTGCCAAGGATTAAGTGTGATAAGCGCTTAATTGCTTTGGCATATAAATGACCTTGCGTACTTCTCTCTTATGGCTCCCTATTCAGATTCTTTTTAATTTCATACCTCTTTTCTAATATGAAAACTTCAATTTTGACCTTCTCGCCTAAAGGCGACACCGAGCTGATCCTCCGCCGTCCCAACTTTCGGAAGCACAGTGAGCCCAAGAATGAGAGCACGGCAAATGAGACTGCACCCGAGAGTGAAGTTGTGAAGTTGGATGATACCAAAACTGAAAATGGCCAGCCTACAGAAGATCAAACTGATGTGTATTTCGACCTGTCTTCTTCGGTACACAACACTGATGACCTGAAAGCCTTGAAAGCCTCCAACGAAAAATGTCATTCTGTTGAAATCCGATTGCGGGTCTCATCAGCACATCTAGCACTGTCCTCTCCAGTCTTCAAAGCTATGCTCGATGGCCCTTTTAGTGAAGGCATTCGCAACAAAGACAATCTCTTCGAGGTCAAGGCTTTTGAATGGAACGCAGAAGCGCTAGTGATCCTTCTGGATATTATCCACGGGCATCACAGAAGTCTTCCACAGAAGGTCAAACTTGATGTTCTCATCGAGATTGCGATGCTATGTGACTATTATCAGTGCGAAGAGATTGTGGAAACATTTGCAGACCGGTGGATTACGGCACTTGGGGAAGACAAGCCGTATGAAGAGGAAGCGACCATGAACTGGATATTTATCGCTTGGGTATTTCAACAGGAAGATATGTTTAATAGCAAGGTTGCTGCGACCCTCCAGCATAGCAGGATTCCCGTGCACACAGACCTGCCAATGCCCAGTACGATCATTGGTATGTTTTCTTTTCTCAGGCTGTCTATGTCTGTGTACTACCTTTACTGATGAAATTGTAGAGAAACTAGAAGCTCAGCGTCTGAAGCTCATTAAGGAGACCCTAAATAATCTCTATGGCCTTCACGAGTCACTATGGGTCACTAACGATGACTGCAAGCCGCAATGCGCATCAATGCTTCTCGGCTCACTTATGAAGCAGATGCGTCAAGCCGGACTTGACATCCCGAAGCCCAAAGGCCCACCATCAACAATTCGAAGTCTTGTGGGACTGAGAAACTTTATATGGGGACTTGAAACCCCTGTTTGGTATATTGCCAAGGGGTACAGTGGTCCAACCAAGCATGAGTGTTCCTTTAAGGCTAAGACGAAGCCGTGGATGGATGATATGACTAAGACGTATAAAGATGGGGTTCGGTTTGAGGATTTTAGGGACGCTTCAAATTGTAAGGCCGTTCTAGAATCGAAGTAGAGGCTTAAGGAGCTGAAATAGCTTGGCATGGTGTTTGGAGCTTTAGTGATAACTCATGAAATGTAATAATACTCTAGTCCTTATAGCATAGCTGTATAGAGTTCCCTGACTATATTGAATTGTTGTTTCTCGTTCCTACCTTAGAGAAGAGGTAGACCCCTGCTAGGCTTTCTGATCCCAAGTACGTTATAACGCTTGTCACTGGTTAGCTTGTTCCTTTAATGTAACTTATACAGCTAGGTTTACCTTTCTGACTAATACCATTCCCTCATTCTCTCGTTATACAGTCGCTTTTGCCATATCCATAACAAAGCCTTTACCACATTGCGTCTCTGAACAGGGGCTCATTAGTACCATCCCACTCCTTCACTTCAACTCTCATATTTAAATGGCAATTCGAATGTTGGTCCAAAGCTGCAAACATTGCTCAGATTTTCCATCCCCCTTTCACGCTCTTGTCTTGTTTTAACCGACTCCAGAACCTCAGCAAGCTCCTCTCGAACGGTTCCCTCCTCATCTACCCCTTGAGAGTGAGGTAAATCAGAATGCTTCCCCTGCTCCGTCGATAAAGTCTTTTCTTTGAGGGGCTCTCCACGCTCTTCTGTTGCCTGCTTTATCTTTGCCACCTCAAACGCCACAGCGGCATCAAGTCGCTCTTTAAAATCCTTGTCCTGTTTCTCTTCTCCAAGCATAGCATAGTGGCTTCTACGGTAGACTCCGAGAGCACTCAACAGGAAAGCGATTATCTCCCACCCAAATAATATTGGCAAAGCGTATCGAAGCTGCGGATTACAACCCCTCGACCAGATGTTGGTAAGCACTTGATAAACCTCATGAGCCGGGAAGATATAGCCAACTCTATAGAATGCCGGGTTCAAATCAAACGGCAGCAACAAGGAGGTGACGTTCAGAATGATCCAGGAGACGAGGGCCATGGGGATAAAAGGAGGCGGTAGCCAAATGGTAAAGACGTCAAGTGTGAGGAAGTTGACATGGGCAAAGAGCCATATGGTTGCCCAGGATAAGACGAACTGGTTGCCGTTCACATCCCAACCGGCTTTGAAGGCCCAGATAGCACCCACGACGCTGAGCGACCCAATAAAGGTATAAATGAGGGAAAGTATAAGCCTGACCCAAACGATGCGGCGCGTCTTGACGCGGATGTAGAGTTTGAGTTGTGCATAGAGGCCGTTGATGGTACCAAGATAGCAGAATTCTTCAATCATGATCAAGATGATGACCACGGTGTTGTAAATTGCTCTTGATCCTTGAGAAGTTGGTTGAATGTTTATAGATTGGAGCATCCACGGTTCAGCCAGAACAGCTAGGGCTGTCTTGCCGGAGACAGACTGAATATTGCCTGTCCCATCCCCAGTACTGTATTGCACCCTGGCCACTTCGGACAAAAGCTGAAGATTTGCCGAGACCGCGGAGTCAACAATGGGGGCATATACAGCCTCGTTCCATACATAGCCCATTACATCCGAGTTGTTATATGCCGAGGTCGTGGCATTCTCTTGCAATGCCTCTTGCAGCCGATTTGAAACTCCTTTGCTGACAAAGAAAGCTCCCCAGTACCTCGTCTTGCAGACCGCCTCTAGTAGGCCGCTTTTGGTTGGGAAGTCGGACGTTGATCCTTCGATCAAGGAGGGATAGTCTTTTCCTCGAAGAGATGAGTATGCACCCCGCACAGCCTGACCGATTGCACCCCCATCGTAGTCAACAAAGACGATTCGAAGATTATGCGTATGGCTCGTCTGCTGGTAAAGGGAGCCCAGGATGTAACAAAAGAGACCAAGGAACAGCAACTGCAGGTAGAGAAAGTTGATGCCTGCCGCCTTGAACCATGCAACCCTGGCCTTCCTTACTACCAAGTCGTGCCTGGGCAAACGGTCAGTGAAAGCCTTGGGGTATAGCGACTCGATTGATGACAGCATTCTCTCTGGATGGCGGCTTTTGTCGGTGCATGATTTGCAATAATGCCGTCGTTTTCTTAGCAGATGATCAGTCCTTGAACTTCAGAAAAACTGAACTTCGCAATTTAACATCATGTCATCGACAGTCATCATCGGTAAGTGTCTGTCAGCACTAAGACTAAAGGAGGCATTGTGGTTTTGTTGAGTAAGCTTGCTGACAAAGGCGGGCTCGGCCGAGTGGATTGAGGTTTGATGTGAATATTGATTCAATTTTTCATCCCCATTTTCTTTTAGCTATTCGGATCCTTTCTATGACTTTGGTGGCAGCGGCAAGACCGGCCACTCACACTCTCTTCTAAAGAGCGATCTGAAAGTCCACTCACCACAGCCAACCTCTTTCACCTCTTCTCTTTCCAAGCCGGGAAGAATGATCTCAGCGACAGTGTTTGGCGGGATCATAGCTTTGATAGTAAATTGCTCTTGATCTCCGCCAACATCCTTTGTTTCCCACTCAAAAGAAATAGTACCCTGAGGAGAAAAATGCGACGCAGAAGCTCGAGAGAAGGTAGCGCCAATGGCGGGAGAGATACGAACTCTCCTCCATCCAGGTTCAAGTCTCTGCAGCCCGGCGACTCTCTCATACATGAACTTTGCGATAGCGCCAAACGCGTAGTGGTTAAACGAGGTCATTTCTCCCGGGTTGATAGAACCGTCAGGTAACATACTGTCCCACCTCTCCCATACTGTAGTTGCACCCATAGTTACTGGGTATAGCCATGATGGACAGCCTTTCTCAAGCAGCATCGCATACGCAACTTGGACGTGGCCGGTAGTTGCAAGGGCTTCGCAAAGGAATGGTGTGGCGGCAAATCCTGTGCCGACTTTAAACTCGTTCTTGCGCACGAGTTCCACGAGACGATCTCCGGCGCGTTTTCGTTGCGCTGGTTCAAGGAGGTCAAGACAAATAGCTAGTGCATACGCAGCTTGCGAATCTGAGGTAATTCGCCCTCGGGGTGTGACGTATTCATGCTGGAACTCGAGTCGTGTTGTCTGGTAATCCTCCTCGAATTTCTGTTGTTCATCCTTCCGTCCCAGCACGCCACATATCTTGCTCATGAGGTCTAGACTTTGTAGCAAGAACATGTTTGACACCATTTTGGCATCTGTTGCCCCTTTCCACGGTTGATCTGGAGGCGCTGCTGGGTCAAGCCAGTCCTGTTCCAACTATCAGCATTACAGACTCCAGAAGTTACTCTGTAGAACTTACACCAAGTTGAAAGGGCTGGGGATCCCATAGTCCCGACTTCTGTCGAGGGAGTACCTTCATCCACTTCATCATACTATCGTATTGCCGAGCTAGGATGCTCTCATCTCCACTCTCTTGATAAAGGACCCATGGCGCTATGATCGTGACATCATGCCAAATGGCGCATGGCACCCTTCTACACCAGACTGGATCAGGGAGAGTAGCATTGGGACTGACCATTGGGGGAACACCACCAAGAACATCTTGATCATGAGCAAGATCGACGAGCCAATTCTTCAATATGCCAAAGCAGTCATAGATGAGACATGCTGTGGGACCAAAGAGAGACAGATCTCCAGTCCAGCCCAGTCGTTCATCTCTCTGAGGACAATCAGTCGGCACCGAGAGAAAATTACCTCTCATGCCCCAGACGATATTCCGATACAGTTGGTTCAGCAGCGGATCAGAGCATGAGAAGTGACCAGCGGGCTTCATGTCAGTGTGACACACAACAGCTTCGATACAATGTGTATCAAATGAACCAGGCCAATTATCAATCTGAGCATACCGAAATCCATGAAAAGTGAATCGTGGTTCCCAGCATAGCTCGTCCGGTGAATCTTTGAGAATAATCTCGTCCTTCGCTTGGCATATTCTCAAGGGTCGAATACCAAGCTCTTCGTTCTCCATGACTTCAGCATGCTGAAGGGTAATCTTGTCTCCATTGGATCCTTTGATGCCCGATAGACGTAGATATCCAACGAGATTCTGACCAAAGTCAAGGACCCTTTTCTCACTTGGTGTCGTGATCTCTTTGACAGGTTTTATGCTTTCGATCCGACGCACTGGTTCTGCAAAGCCTGTAACGAGCTGCGTTGATTCGGGTAGGAATGTCATCGTTTGTGCATTTGTCCAACCTTTCTGCGTTTCTTGATCCATCACCGAAGACCAATTTGGAACCTCCATTGTCATGTCATATTTCTCCCCATCATATATCTCCGTCAAGCGAGTTGGGCCTTGCATAACCTTCCAGGAACCATCGCTCTCTATTCTGAAAGTTTGCCCATCGGCGTATGTGACTTCCAGCTGCGCGAGAAGAGCAGTATGAGGACCCCATATATTTCTATGGCCGCCTTCAAAACCAATACGGCCGCAGAACCATCCCTCTGCAACTCTTACTCCGATACAATTTGGGCCGTTGACTAGGTGCGAAGTAACGTCATAAGTCTGGTACTGGAGTCGCCCGCCATAGGCGGTCCATCCTGGAGCGAGAAAATAATCGCCAATACGTTGCCCATTGATCTCAGCTTCATAGACTCCTTGGGCGGTTATATAGAGTCGCGCTTTGACAGGCGGGTCGCCAAGAACAAATTGCCTGCGGAACAAGTCTTCAGGGCTGGCCTCTGACGTTTCGGAAGCCCATGGAGCAGCGATACGTTCGCAGGTCCAATCTGACCTATGCAATAGACCTATTTCAAGATAGGCAGGGTCACTCCAGGGACTCTTTTCATCCTGCTCGTCCCAGACTCGAACACGAATTGACACATGTTCACGAGACTGAAGAGGCTGTCCGAATGGCCACAGATTCAGGATATTATCCTGGGACTGTTGAGTTGCAGTGAATACGCCGTGGACCTCTTGGCTAGGGCCGTACTTGGTCAACTCGATCTCGTATCCAACTTGTTTGCCGCACGAGTCGTTTTGTGCGATCTTCCAAGAGATTCGTGGCGTGGAGTCTTGAACTCCCAGAGTATTGGGAGCGTGATAATGCTCGAACCTAACATCAGTTACTGACAACATGCTGGACAGCCTGTGGAATTCTGCAAACAAATTGGTGGTTTCCGCAGATGAAGCTGGCAAGCATTATTCGGTTCGCTATAGTTAATCCCGAAGAACGAATTCATGGATCAGAAGTAATACCTCGTGTTGGCCTCCTTTCGGTTCGTTACCTTTACGATAGCCCCCGCCCATTATCCATCATCGTCGGAAAACCCATCGTAAAACTCCACGTCGACTAGAGTCACCGCAATCACGCGTGAATTCTTTGTACCCACTATGACTATGACTGCTCACTGGTGCATGACTGACCTGAGTGCACTGGCCAATGGGGGGGCAATCGGTACGCGGCTTTGCTTCTAAACGCGGATCTCCGCAACCTACTCCGCACGCATGTTAGTTAACGTTAGTTCACGGACCTGTCTACCTTTTCAGATATTCCGACATCATTTCCGACGTTGAATGTTTGTTGTCAACGTCCCTTAGCTCTCAACATGGTTCTGTCAACACCACAATGCCCCCCATGTGTTCTGTTCCCCATGGGGATGAGGAAAGTCTGGGGAAGCAACACCCTGCTAGGGTCTGGGATGCACTAGATTCAGCTTAGGTAAAACTGCTTCCACACTTGCCCGCCCAATATCGAAGGATATCGTCGCCCACTGTAGATACACATGAAGAATACTCGTACCTCAATTCTTATCCGAGGATAGAAACTTGACTGAGCCAGCGACTATAAAGTCCACGACTAAGAAGACCTTTCTACAGTTGGTACAAGTCATTAAAGCATCACTTCGACTCGCATTAGTTGCACTCAACACTTCCAAGACATGCCGATCTTCCCAATCCCCCTCATGGCATTGGGCGCCACTCTATTGGCGCCCATCGTTTCAGGACAATACTCGCCTCATTTTCCGGAACCCCCCAACCCGGAGCCCATCGAGGTCGTCGAGCTCCCCTTACCTCCTGTTGTTTCAAGCAATGCTACAGGTGCTTGTACCTCTAAGATCAACCCCCGAGGCACTGGCTGCATCGGTGTAGACACCGGAGGAGAGCAGGACTTCCAGTCAGGAGACTTCACGCCTGATGGGAAGCACATTGTGGCCAACGTTGTTTTCATCGGTGCCCCTGCAGCTCCAGACCCTGCAAGCATCTATGATGGCGAACAGTTGATTCTTATCACCACTGATGGTACCAACTTCCCCAACGGCGATCCATGGAAGTGTATCACTTGTGGTGTTTCGTCAAAGAATGCTCCCTGGCTTGATCCCCAGAGAGACTATCCGCACGTCTTTCGGAGCGGTGATAAGGCACTTTGGGGTCATAACATTGTCTCCTGTGGCGGAAAGCCGTTGGCTAGTGATGGCTGCAACCCGAACAACACTCACATCTATCCTATTCACTGGACTGTGACCGCCGATGGCACTGGGAAGGGCGGTTCTCCTCGAGAGATGCGCCTTCATCCTGATGATGAGCACATGGGCTGGAGCTCCTTCACCAATACTGGAGGCCAGTATACGTACTTCGGCCGCTTGGAGTTCAACGCCGATCCCAAGGTTGGAGATCCTCTTGTCCCTCGGTACGACTTGGTTGATGTCAACATTCTCGTCGACAAAAATGGAAAACCACCCATGTACGTCGAAGGCGAGAAATTGATCATCAACCATGATGCAATCACACCTGGTGAGCTTCGTGGTTTCAGCGGTTCGGGCGATGAGATTCTATACATCGGATCTCCCGTGGAAGCCAACAACATCGATGTCATGGCGGTCCATCTTACAACTGGGGCTATCCGTCGCCTCACCAGTCATCCCGATTACACCGACCCAATTACCATGTCCCACGATAATCAATGGATCGTTGCTATGGACACGCGCGTTGTCGGTCGCCAGATGTTCATGTCTGGTATGAGATGGATCCCTCCTATTATCGATTACCTTGTTGTAGCCATTGCTTCATCAACGCGCAATAACGGTCCACGAAGGTTCTTCCAGCCGATCCTCATCAGTCACGACGGAGATAGTGGAAACTATTTCGGCCAGCAGGTCAATGCGGACGGCGATGGAAGCGATGGGAGCGTCAATGATCCCAACTGGAATGGCAGAGCAGATCCCGCCGTCTCTCCTGACAGCACAATGATTGCATATTGGCAGGCTCTTGTGGTATCTCCCTCTTGCGGTGGCGCCAACCCTCTTCCATGCCCAGTTTCCACCGCCCAAGGAGGTCGCAATTACCGGGTCATGCTTGCTCGTCGTACCTCTCTGAAGCCTTCGAAGCCAGCACCAGTCTTCAAAGCTCCCGATTTTATCCCTTGGGCAAAACCTTTCCCCGCGGGCAGTACAACACCTAAGCAGTATGAGATACCAGCCGGCAACTATACACTAGAGGGTCAACTGTCGGGCATTGCCGAGGTTGCTTTCATCGAAGACCCCGACACTGGTGCCATTCAAACTATCTCGGCCTCCTATAGCAACTATTCCGATCATAAAGGCTACATCATCGACGGGTCTGAGAAGGTCTCCAAGTGGAAGTTACTTCCCAACGTTTGGAAAGACAGAGTGGAATGGTTCTCCAACATCACGCAAACTGGAGAAGTGAAAGGTACCAAGGTCACAAGTGAAGATGGGTTTGAACTAGAGATAGATGTCTCCGTTAACATCATGGAGACGAACGGAACATTGACAACGGTACTTGATGGGATCAAGTATGTTCAACCTGCTGCAGGTACCTAGGCTAAATAGAATGAGTCCTTTTACTCAGATAACAGATAGTCCCTAGAAGCAGGATTATATATCCAAGAGATCCCTCAGTGGATCAAAGTCGTCCAGCGCCCGATGCCCATATGTCCAAATTGCATCCCTGTCTTTGATGTCCTGCGTAAAGCCCAATAAGAATCGAATCATCCAAGCGTCTAAACGGAATGAGTCGTCTTTGCTTCGAAGACAGGCGTTATGGAAATACTGCAGCCGGCTGATCGACATATGGTTCATTGGCCAATAGTTGTTCATTGATGAAATCATCTCAAAGTTTCTTTCTAACCTTGTTTTAGCAGCGAGTATCTCGTCATCGTCGATCCCGAAGAGAAGTGTATGAATCTGAACTGTAGAGGCCAGGCATAGAATATGGCCGGCAAGCGGATACAGAACGACAGTGTCAGGCCGCCGCTTCGCTTCATAGATGAGGTCGCATAAGTTTGTTGCGTGTTGTTTACATCGCTGGGCAAACCCCTGTGTACCATCATCGCCAATGTCCTGTTCTTGAGCAGACTGAAGATGTTGATAGAACAATAGCTGGCCTGCGTGGTTATAGTTGATATGTAGTGTTATGAAGATTGCACCAAAGCCCTCGTCAGCCCAGTACATCACATTGTCCTTAGAGTAGTGAAGACTCGGGGGTAGGTTGTTTGCCCATTCATCAAGGCTGTGACTAAGTCGATGGTCGAATCTTCTATCCGATGGATGTTCATCTTGCGCATCCACTACTTGGGAGTTAAGAAAGACAACGATATCGTAGAGTAAAAGATTGAGCCGGATCATTTGAGCAACCAAAGATTGAGGATCAAAATTGCAAGTAGGCGATGCGCAAAGCGGCGGACCAGGCGATGTCGCTGGCATCTCGTATGTCAACGAGGCAAATTGACGTTCATCCATGGGTAAGGGGATGGTATTTCGCGGTTTTATGAACCTGGGAAGGGACTGAGTTGCGCTTGACCATGTCTCGGTTGTAATGAGAGACCACCATACTAGACAACAGAGTAAGTAGCTTGCTTTACGTTCAAGGTCAGCCCAAGTTACCTCGCCTGTTAATTTCCTGCTCCAAAAGTGACTCAGTTGGTAAGTTTGGAAGATCTAGCAGCATGGCCATGCGAGAGGCAATGGCTTGATATACCGACTCGGTCCTAGAATCTCCCTCAACAGAAGAGTTTGCTGCGAGCAACATGCAAGCTTGGATACTGATCAAAGAAGTATCCTCCAGGTCCAGCAACCTCTTACATTCATCCCGATATGGTCGTCCTCTATCCCACGGCGTGATTGACGTGAAGATAGGATGCGTCGAGTATCGCGCCGAAAGGCCTGCGACACCACAGAATAGAATCTTTGGTATAGAAGAGTCCTTTACCTGGGCTATGAATGTTGCGCGGTGAAAGATATTGTGAAATGTGATGTGCATGTACCGAAAATAGAGACTCGCCAACTCCTCGGCCAGAGCAGCATCAGGTACGACGAGTGAAGAGACACGATGAGGTCTGCCATCATCTGTCTGAGTTCCAAGCGATTCGTAATGCCTTTCCAAATTGACGGAGACGTGGTCGTCTGTAACTCCAACGCAATCGAGGCCTCTCTTAATGCAGAATACGCAACTTAATCCTGGCCGAGACCGATCGCACTTTTTCCGCCGATCACTGGAGAGTCTGATGTCAGATTGGATTGATAAATAAATGGAGAGTAATGCATACCGGCATGCTACACACGCTGATAACGGTCTCATTGAGATACCATCAATTGGTCATTTGCTGTAGATTAAGAGATGAGGAGTTGCCCCAGTGCATTTTCATCTCATCCGGAGGTCTAGCCCCACAGCATCATGAGACGATCCACTCTAATCCGACGAGTTTTCCGACGGTCACTTGGAGAAAATAGTGCGCTAGCAACTTGGTGTGGGGGAGCACCCTTGCCAGCTCAAAATCCGCCTCGTTCTCCGACGGGGACTTTACCTACCCTAAGGCGTCCACAATGGATATGCATCAGTCAACGGCTTTAGATTTCCAATGCGAGTGCTCAAAAGAACAGCACTGGCATTCTCCTAGCAGTTTTGGAGGGGCAGGCATTATAGTCGTACAAGCTGCGAAAGACAACGACCTTTCGGCTTTAAACTACTTCCCCGCATTGCAACAGTTTCTTCTCACGCATCTGTGATCTTGTTTGGTGCCATCCAACTCCAATGGCTCAAGAGGCTTCCATGTTCCAGGCTGGTGACTTGGTCACCAGCTCAGGCACAACCGACGATTTGACGGTACAAGAGCTTCCACTGCCCAAAGACTTCCGCTGGGGTACTGCCACTGCAGCATATCAAGTCGAAGGTGGCGCAAACCGAGACGGCAAAGGTCAATCCATCTGGGATACCTACACACATGTCCAGCCCTCGCGAATCAACAACGGGGAAACCGGCGATATAGCATGCGATCACTACAATCGAGTCCCCGAGGATATTGAGCTTATGAAGGCGTGCGGCGTCGACGTTTATCGCTTCTCTCTATCCTGGACACGTATCGTTCCGCTCGGAGGCCGCAACGATCCTATCAACGAGAAGGGAATAGCTTTCTACAACGACCTCATCGACCGACTGTTGGCCAATGGTATTGAGCCCGTGGTGACATTGTATCATTGGGACGCGCCGCAGACTCTCTACGATCGTTACAAGGCGTTTCTCGACACCGATGAGTTCACTGCCGACTTTTCCAGCTATGCGCGACTATGCTTTGATCGTTTTGGTGATCGTGTCAAGAAATGGATCACGTTCAACGAGCCATACATAATCTCCATCTTTGGTCATGTTAACGGGACACTTGCCCCGGGACATCGTGCAGAAGACGGTTTTGATACAAAGAACGAGCCATGGCGCGTCGGCCATACGTTGATCATATCGCATGCTGTTGCTGTGCAGCTCTATGTAAAAGAGTTCAAGCCTGCACAGCAGGGGGAAATCTCCATCGTGCTGAATAGCCACTTCTACGAGCCATACTCCGACACCAAAGCCGATATTGATGCGGCGCAACGGAGACTTGAGTTCTATGTTGGGTGGTTTGGCGATCCAATCTTCCTTGGAGAAGATTATCCTGTCTCGATGAGAAACTATCTCGGCGATAGACTTCCCCATTTCAGCACTGAAGAGCGTAACCTTCTTCGCGAGACAGCTTCTCTCAATACATTCTACGGCATGAACCATTACTCCACAAAGTTCGCCCGTGCTCTCCCCGACCCTCCCTCCGAAGATGACTGGACAGGCAACATCGAAGAGGGAGCCGTCAATAGCGCAGGCCAGGAAATAGGTCCAGTCTCACAGTTCCAATGGCTTCGCGTCGCACCCAATGGTTTCCGCAAGTTGTTGAACTGGGTGTGGAATCGTTATCATCTTCCCATTATCGTCACGGAGAACGGATGTCCATGCCCTGGAGAGCAAGACCTTAAGGTTGCAATTGACGACAAGTTTCGCGAGAGGTATTTCGGTCTATACCTCGATGCCATATCGCGGGCCATATACGACGATGGTATTCCCGTTAAGGGATACTATGTGTGGACGCTCATGGATAACTTCGGTAAGCCTCTATTTTGTAAACTACCTGTGCGATGCACTAACGTGCCTTGTCAGAATGGTCGGCTGGATATCAGCCCAAGTTCGGTATTGTTCATGTCGACTTTGAAAACGGCTTGACGCGCACGCCCAAGAACTCGGCAACGTACCTACGTGAGACTTTCCAGAGAAGGAGACTGGGCTATAAGAATTGAGATAGACAACTATGCATGTAGACTCCTTTACAATCGAATAGAGTAGAAGTTAAAAGGCCATTAAAATGTCCGAAACCTAGCAATTACCCAATTGTGGTTCAAGGATACGGGATAAATCGAAGCATGTGCATTCCGTGATATCGCCAACAACGATGTTGTTCCGAGACCCCCCTCGGCTACATATCGATGAAATGCAATAAGCCATATGTAGCATCTTGAACACCTGACAGATACCGAGGTGTCTAACAACTGTCACGATAATTGCGGCTGAATGCAAATGTGATGCCGTAACATTCCCCGATCCACATCCTCGGGTTCGGGGTAACGTGTTGACGATTTGAGACCTCATGTCCTGACGAACTCACCATTCGCGGCGTTCCAAGTGACATGGTCGTCGCTGTTTGCTACCCCGAAGCCCATGAGGAAAACCTGTCGGAATTCGATTGAGTCCAGACTTGTCTTCCGCAAGAGCTGATAAATTAGATCGCGTGATATTCTTAGCTCGCCTCTATTCCCGACCCTTCAACTCAATTCTAAAACATCTGGCCAATCACTTGATGCAAAAAAAAAGCGAAATGGCCAGATTCTGGGAACACATGGATTTAACAAGTCGTCGGAAAACTCTGTCGGAAAACTCGTCAGGCATGCACTTCAGGGAAATGGTCCAATCAGAACCCCTGATCATGAACCCCGGATGAGTAGACTGCGGGGTACATGTGCGCTAAAGCTTGGATACGCGGTTTCTCGCTTGTTAGTCGCGTTGACCCCATGGGGAGCGAGGATCAAAACTCGGGGTACGTATTGCAGCTGCACAGCAACGGATTCCTATATGAGATGGCCTCAAGTACGGTCACCAAATCAGCTCTGAATCAATCCAACTGCCTGTTTTATCTTGCCTCTTTGGAACCAAAGCAGTGACTTGAAACCACCATGGCTCTTCCCAGCGACTCCAAGACGCCTGTCGACAATCCTATCCGGGTTGATTCTCACGATCATGTTGAAACTGCACTCAAACATGATGACCTTGCTGCTGAGGCTGTTGCTCAGGGTCAGGCTCTTTCAGGTTATGAGCACCTGACATTCTGGGAGACTGTCCGGACCTTCAAGATGGCCTCACTCGTCTGCCTACTCGCGGCATTTAGTGCTGGAGCTGATGGTTACCAAATTGCGTATGTATTGTACCAACCATTCTCACGTCACTGACTGATGTGGCTTTAGTATGCAAGCGAGCATTATTGCCAACAAGGGCTTTGTCCAGCAATTCGCCACTGCTGTCAACGAAGAGGGCGAGAAGTTCCTTGCCTCCAATATCATCGCGACTTGGAGTGCTGGTCAAAACGTAGGCCAGGTCCTCGGCCAGATCGGAATCTCTTTTGTCGTCGCACGATTCGGACGCAAGATTTCTATGTATACTCTCTGGACCATCCTCATGAGCAGTGTCTTGGCTGAGTCACTTGCCCGAACCTGGCCGGTCTGGTTTGGTGCCAAGATGCTTGCTGGTACTGGCGTAGGTTGCCTCCAGGCTACCCTTCTTGGTTACATTACAGAAGTCAGCCCAACTAGAGTCCGTGGCGGCATGTTGATGCTTTACAGCTTCTGGTGGACTTTGGGTTCCTTCTGTACTCATGTGGCTCTCCAGAGGCTAAACAAGACTGATCCCTTCAACTGGCAAACACCGGTGTATACCCAGTGGGGACACATCGGAATCATGGCCATCATCTACGTCTTGCTTCCCGAATCTCCTTCGTGGTGTGTTACCGTCGGACAGGAAGAGAGGGCCAAGAAGAGTATCAGATTCATCTACCGTGGAGTTGAGAACTTTGATGTCGATCGCCACTACGAGCTCCTTGCTCTGAATGTCGAACACGAAAAGGCTTTGGCTGTTGAGCAACGGAACGAAAGCTGGCTGGCTATCTTCAAGGGTACCGACGGACGCCGTACGATCACCGCCATGTGGACCATTGTTGCGCAGCAGTTCTTGGGCCTTGCCCTCTTTGGCAGCTTTGGTACATACTTCTTCCAGCAGGCTGGCCTCGCAGACCCCTTCCAGATCAAGGCCATCACTACGTCTCTGCAGATAATCGTCGTTATCTTGGCAGTCTTTGGAGTCGATAAATTTGGTCGTCGCCGCATGGCCTGCTGCGCTACGTCCTTGATGTGGATCTCTTGCCTGATCGTTGGTATTATCGGAGTTGCTCCTCAAAGTGGTGCAAGTACCTATGTGTTTGTGTTGTTTGCATGTTTCTGGAGTGAGTCTTGTATGGTCTATCAACGTTGATCATAGTTAGCTAACCTGTGCTTATCTAGACATTGGCATCTCGGCCAATGGAGCTGCGGGATGGGGTTACATCGGCGAAATATCCTCGCAGCGACTACGACCGTATACTTCTGGCTTTGCAGCCTCTGCCAACTCGATCACTGGCCTCATAATGTCTGTTCTCACACCTTACATGGTCAATACCAACAAGTGGGATTGGAAGCTCAAAACTGGGTTTTTCTATGCTGGTGTTGGTCTTCCGTGGGTCATCGGCACGTGGCTGTTGGTTCCCGAGACGGCTCGGTAAGTGTCACGTTGAATACCTTGAAGTTATACTACATACTGATATCCTTTCTAGTCGTTCACCTGCGGAGCTTGACGAACTATTCGAACGTAAGATCAAGGCCTGGAGATTTCATACCACCGAGACTGCTACACAGCGCCTGATGCAGAGTGAGAACGCGGAAGCTGCGGAGAAGTGATGGGTGTTGAGAAATTTAAGATGAGACTTCCAGAGAACAGGAAAAGTGGACAAGGTGGACTTCAATGTGAAGGAATTAGTTAATGTAATCTCGACATGTAAACGTGCTCCCGCGGGAATCAAGAGTTGTACCAAATTGAACGGCTATACGGCTCGACAAATGCACTTAAGAATTAGATCCGTACTCAGTATCATAGCGTTGGAGAAGATAGCCCCGCATCGTGCGCGCAATGATGCAAGTTCAAGATAAGCACTTTACCCAATCGAACGACATGAGTCGACAATCATCTGGGGTATAAACATGTTTTGAGTTTTAATGTGGATCAGGATATATCCTCCCTATGAAAACAGATAATTTGTAAGTCTGCGTTGTTGCCGTATTAACCGGGGACTACGCGGCACTCACCACAACGGCAAAACGGCATATGGAGTTCATGTTCGCATCCCCAAAAATTCCAACTGCGGGGCAGAGAATTGGATTTAAACCTCCCGATTTTACCATTTCGTTGCGGGGTCTCCGCGGACCTGTGGTAATCTTCTTATATACCAATGTAGGCCTGCGCTCTATTCTTGCCTGAGTGTAGGCTGCTCCCAGAGCTTCATAATCAGGGAACAAGGAAAAGAGGCCTTTCTTCTTCACCTTGATTACAAATATCACTCATAAACTTACTCTTCAAGCAAATTGCCTCCCCAGACCATCTTCAACTACGCTATTATGTCTTACTTCGGTCTTCGGGGAAAACCTCTCAGCACCCTCCTGAGTATAGTAGCAGCGACGGCCTTTGCTCTTCAAGGCTATGATCAAGCCGTAATGAACGGTCTGCTGACCTTGGATACATTCAAGGACCAGTTTCCACAGATCAAGAACTCAAACATCGAAGGTGAGCACGCTTCGACTATATCTCCCCTTTACTCCTATGGCCGCTGACAGGCATTCAGGTACGGCTGTGGCTATTTATGAAGTTGGTTGCGCAATCGGAGCCCTGTCTTGTGCCTTTCTCGGCGACATTCTCGGCCGCCGTCGAACAATCTTCATTGCAGGCTGCATCGTGATTATTGGTGTCGCGATACAGAGCAGCTCATTCTCCCTTGGACAGCTCATCGCTTCCAGAGTCATCACAGGTCTTGGAGTGGGTGCACTCACCGCTACGATCCCCATGTGGGTGTCTGAGTGCTCCAGTGCCAAGGAACGTGGTCGCCGTGTTCTTCTCCAGGGTTTCTTCGCCATTGGTGGAATTGTAGTTGCATCTTGGATGGAATTTGGCCTCTATTTCATCAAAGACAACCAAGTCAACTTTCGCTTCCCTATTGCATTCCAAGGCTTATTCGCCATCATCATCACTTCATTCGTTATGTTTCTGCCCGAGTCCCCTCGCTGGCTTATCAAACAAGATCGTTTCGAGGAAGCGGTTCTTGTCATGGCTGCTCTCGAGGACCTCCCCGATGACTCCGAGGTCATCAGAGAGGAGCTTTCCCTCATCCGCGACGCCTATATCGAGGAGCAGAACCAGAAGGTATCCGTCTTCACCATGGGTCCTGAACGGCAATTTCATCGCGCAGTCCTCGCTGTTGGCCTCGCCATCCTCGCTCAGATGTCTGGGATTAATATCGTCACATTTTATTCCACAACCATCTTCCAGCAACAGCTAAACTACTCGCCTACAGAGTCTCGTATCTTCTCAGCAAGCTTGCAAGTCTGGCAGTTCATCGCTGCAGGCTTTGCCCTTGTTCTTATCGACAGGTTTGGCCGCCGCAAGCTGCTCATGGCTGGTGCTTTGGGCATGTGCGTTGCTCAGACTTCGCTAGCAGGTCTCATGTCCGATCTGACCAACAAGTCTGCGAGTGAAGCTGCCATCTTCTTTTACTTTGTTGCCATGTTCTTCTTCCCTGTCGGCCTCTTCCTTCTCCCTTTTATGTATGCTGCCGAGATATCACCCCTAAGCATCCGTGCCCAGATTACCGCCATTAGTGCCTGCGCCAACTGGCTATTCAACTTTCTTGTTGCTGAAGTTTCCCCTCATGCCTTGAAGAACATTGGATACAGGTACTATATTGTATATGCCTGTATCACCCTCTTCACTTTTGTCGTCATCTTGCTCTTTTATCCAGAAACAAAGGGCCGCACTTTGGAGGAGATTGATGACATTTTTATCCAGTCAAAAAGCATCTGGGACCCAGTCAAGACTGAGAAGAATATGCCCAGAAATGCCGTGGCATTGGCTGAACGGATTCGAAATGCACATGATGAGGAGAAACAAAACGCAATTCATGCTGAACATATTTAAGTCAAGGAAGGTTATCCCCATAATATTACATTGATTGAGGATTTTCACTGCCATTCTGTTTGCTATCTGCCGGCCCATCATGTGACTCAATCGCGTTATAAAGCTGTCGAAATGCCCTCTTTAATCCCCACCGACTTGACTTCAGCAAATCTCTATAACCATCAGAAACCAAGCACTCTATAGTTACACAATGGCAAAACTAAAGTCTTCTGCACTCAAACACTCTGTTGTGAACTTCACGGATCACGCAGGCCGACCAGCCAAAATGACATGGACCAACCCACCAAGAAACATCTTAATTCCATTAGCAAGTATATGCTTCTATTTTGTCCATCCGAACTTCTCTCTAGATGATCTCGACCTGAGACAACTTTCAAGACATGTTCGGGATGGAGATGCGGATCTCTTTCGATTATAAATATTCCACGTCCCTGGGGCTAGTAACGCCGACTGTGCCCAGTATTACCGAGATGAACTGAAGGCTCGGGGCGATGTATTCGAGCAAGTTCAGCAGGTGGAACAGGCTTATAGGTATTGGGAGGTTAAGGAAAGAGACGCTCAATACGCAGCTGAACAAGAGCCCCATGGCAAGCTTCATGGCCTTGTATCATCACAAAAGGGTCCACTGGTTGCTATGGCTTCATATATTTGTACACGGATGCTACTTGGAAACATGAAGACGAAGAGCAATCATTTGATGTCGTTGAAGTCGATCAAGTATTGACAACGGATGACTATGGTCCTAGTGAACTGGAAAGAATAAGACCGCAGCCCCCGTTCAAAACAGCACGCATGTCGTCCAAGAGAAGGTCTAAGGTTTTACGGTATGAGGATCAAGGGGTTTGGCTATGGTTTACGGACCAAAGGTCTTCAAGTTGGTGGGGTCCAACCACAATCGCGACTTCTGAAGCTCAGTCTATGGGATGGACGTCATGGCAGTAAGGTCAGTTTAGATTATACCAGGAAATACACCAATAACGTCCCATGACAACACCAAGTACTCGTGTGAGGTGCGTGATGTGAGCATCAGCTGTCAGGTATACAACTTTAAAATAATACTCTTGTAATGTCAGTTCAGGCAGTATACCAGCTACCTATACGATTGCCCAAGATAAGGTTCACAGCCTATCTGATGAGCTAACTACTCCATCCAACACCTACCATGATATATCTGTACTTTCTCTGCTAACTAAAGAACCAGGACGACTGCCACGCCCAACCCCTTTTCCTCCCTTGACTTTAGGTGCTGTTAGATGTCGAAATACTCCTTTCCCAAGCTTGCTATACAACGGAAGGACACCGCCAGACTCAACAAGAGCTTCCTCAACTTCTGATTGCATATAGTGAAAGATCACATCTGAACCTTCGATTTGAATGGTCTTGGTGTCTTTGTTGATAGTGATAACGGAGCCTTCCAACGCGAGATCGTAGAACCGTTGATCCTGGATCTTTATGCTGAAGAGTCCCATGTTAAGTTGGTTTCTCTCATCTAGATATGTCAGTCATGGATCTCCGCGGTCCAAAGTACCGAACGTACAGATAAAGGCGAAGCCTTTCGCTATTACTGCCTCTACGCCTGCTCCCTGGAGGGCCCTCACGGCGTCCTCACGCGAAGATCCACTGCCAAAGCCATTTTCGGCAACACTTTGCCATATTAGTGTCCGTCAAAGGGAGGCGTTGCAAGAAGCTTACATAACGGTTGAGCCGTTCTTGGCCTTGTCCCTGAACTCTGGACGGAAGTACTGGAAACAGTGGCTTCCCAGATCAGCATTGTCAATCCCTGGCATGAACTCAGCAGGGATGATTGCATCGCTGTCATTGTCAGTCAAGGTCATTTGACTTGGGACCTCATTCACTTACGTATCAACATTTTCTCCAAATCGCTGCACCTTTGATTGAATGGCCCTCGGAGTAGTTGTCCGAACATCAGATTCGCTGCTGCTGAGGAGAAGTGGTATGGAGTTCGATGATATCTCGGGTCTCGGTTCGCTGATCTTCAATACTGGCTGGGGCCCACTCGATCTCCCTCCACTGACAAGTCTCTCAAGCTTTGCACCATCCAACTGATCAAGCAGAAACTTGGGGTCGGTGACGACCATGTCAAAGCTTGAGGCGGCAACAGCAGCCGCACAGGTAATGTTGCCAAAACTTCCCTTACCCATTCGGTTTCTAAAGTTGCGATTTTGAGAGGACAGCCAGACCTCTCCTTCGCCAGCGACATCGACATCATTGATGCCCACACAGTAAGAGCAGCCAGGGGCGCCAACCTCAAAACCAGCCTGTCTGTAAATGTCCAACAGACCATGCTTGTCAAGGTTCTTAATGATGATTAAGCTTCCTGGCGTGACGCGGCGTTTTCCGTGTCGAGATGGTCGCATACCTGCATACAGGCCAGCCTCAAGCACCAAGGCGCCGATGATGAGGTCTTCTTCTGTTGTTGTGCAGGCACCGATGAAGCACCCATCAAGCTTCATACCAGCCTTTTCATGGATCGGAACAACATCATCCGGATTCGGATGCAGGGCCATCGTGAGATGGACTTCCGAGAGATCAATAGTCCTCACATCAGCATATTGAGCGTCTGGGTCGGCTTGGAAGAAGAGGCCACCTTCACGGTGCTCCGGGAGCTTTCGGCGTGCGATCCAAGCTGAAGTCTCCTCATCAGCCTCGAAACAAGTGCCCATGCCCCCAAATTCGGTCGTCATGTTCGCAATGGCGAAACGAGCATCCATAGATAGCTCTTTCAGACCAGGACCCCCATACTCTACAGCTCGCTGAAAAGCAATAGTGTTGCGCTTAAAGAGTCCGAGTATATGAAGAATCACGTCCTTGCCACCAACACCAAAAGGCAGTTTTCCGATGAAATTGATCCTGCAAACCTCAGGTACACGAAACCAAGTTTCGCCAGTGACCATGGGCATGACAACATCAGCTGCTCCGAAGCCAACAGCGAAGGAACCCATGCTTCCCGCTGAGCACGTATGCGAGTCGCTCCCAACAACGATACGACCAGGTTGAGCACGTTCACGAGTAAAGTCAGTGTGCATGATACTCGTGTTAGCAGGAAGAAAGTCTATGATCTTGGCTTCTCTGCGAAAGCGCTCTGCTTTAGCGATGAGACCTTTTTGTCGAGGCTGATGGTTTGTGCGTGGGTCAACGGTATGATCCACTGCAAGCCAGAGACGATCGTTACGAAATGGCCGAGGTCGTCCCATTTGGTTGTAGGTCTTCTCCATGCCGCCCCAGAGAAGCTCAGATGTGAGCGTCCAATCGACCTTGACGCAGATCATGTCTCCCGTCTCGACGTATGGCTTGCTGAGACCAATGCCGGCATGTGTCAAGATCTTCTCAATGACTCCCATAGGTCGGGTATTCGTGGTGTCCCTCGGCGATGGGGGTGGGGACATTGATACCGGGAGAGCGGCAGCGTCGGCTGAGTTCAGAGCCTCCAAGTAGTAGTCAAAATTGTGTAAGAGGGTCTCCATGAACTCCTGTGGTGATGCTGTCCCATCCAGGTCAACCGTCCTCGTGTCGGATCCAACTTGGTCGATAGGATCAAGAGTTCGTCGGATAGCTTTTGATAAGGCTGCAGCCTCTAACTTCAGACCTAGCGACAACTCAAGCATCAACCCGACGGCTTGGACAATACCAAGCGGGTTCACTTCACCTTCTCTTGGCTTGAGGTTGAATGGCTCGAAAACACCAGGTGCCTTACCTTTACCATAGATAGTGGACACAGCCGCTGATGCCAGAATATCTGGAGACTTGAGTATGCCACTGGCTTGATCTGATAGGATATCGCCAAACATGTTTTCTGTCAGGATGATTCCGTTCAGGCTTTGAGGATTTGATGATAGGATCATAGCTGCATTGTCAACTAGAACGTGGTCCAGCTGCACCTGAGGGTACTCATGGCTGAAGACGTCCGTGACAACAGTTCTCCATAATCGTGAAGTGGCCATGACATTGGCCTTATCGATAGAGTGCACGGGCTTTGGGGGGTTGAACTGCATGGCATATGTACCAGCCAGTCTTGCCAGTCTCTCAATAGCTAAACGAGAGTAGCTCGTGGTGTCATATGCCTCACCATCTTCTCCCGCTTCTTCCTTCTCTCCATAGTAAGCACCGCCCGTCAAGTCTCGGAAAAACGTGATATCAAGACCTTCAACCGCCTCCGGCTTGTAAGAGCTGAGTGGTATAAGCGACCCAGACGGAAACTTGACAGGTCTGATATTGGCGAAGAGTCCAAGTTCTTGCCTAAGTGCCAGCAGCCCCTGTTCTGGCTGTATGCCGTACTTGGGGTCACCGCAGGCACACACAACCGCCGCATCGAATTGGCGGCATGTTTCTAGAGTGGACGTTGGCAGGGAGCTTTGATGGCCTGCTGCTAACGCCACGCCTCCGAAATCGTGTCGGGATATTTGGAATGCGACATCTGGACGAATGAGTTCGATCAAATGCAATATCTGTTCAGCGCAAGATGCAAGTTGTGAGCCGTGTGCATCTCCTGGTAGGAGTGCTATTTTGAATGATAATTGATCTTTAATGAGAGGCATGTTTAGGGTGTAGAGTTCGTTGGTTGGACAAATCAGTGAACATCACAAATTCTCAATTAAATAGCCCAAGGGCCACTTCAATGAGGAGCGACAGACTTCCGACATCGGAATACCAAACCGAGGATGCAGAACTCAGACACAAGCCCAGCTTGTAGTGATGCTGACCTTTGCCATCCCCCTCAGTTGGTTGTAACATGGCGGTCCGCCCTTACCCGGTCTTAGCGCCAATCCCCACGTTACAGCACCGCGGCCCTGGACGGCAACATCACAACTCGATCATATGATTGGCGATCGGCAGAAATGCACCTTGTAGTGACTGGAGCACGAGGTCATTCAAGTTCAGTGAGTGATTATGCAGCCTCTGTTCAATGGAGGCGATATTAACCCAGGGTCTGCGAAAGTCCAGCGAAGTCGCCTTCACTATGGCTAGCAATAGGGTAAGGTAGTTTGGGACACATCGTTGTTTGTTCATGTATCCTTCTCCGTACCCATGGACCAACTTATGTGAGGCGATGAAAGATTCTTGAACTAGAATAGTTGATGATGATTCTTCTAAATTGAATCAGCTTCGTCTACTGTATCCAAGACTAAAGTGTCCCCAGCCCAAATATCATCTAATCCTTCCACTGGTGACCATTGGCCCCATTAGCCCTTCCCTCATACTGATACTTTTCCTCAATCTCATAGTATTTATTAAACCCAACACCCTCACAAACCTCGTCATACGAAAGAACAACAGGCGGCTTCCCGACTGTCATAGAACCCTTGATATTCTCTAGTGTCTCCCTTATACTCTTCAGCTTAGCAGCAACAAGAGTCCATGGATAACAGACAATGCTGTAGCCAAGCTCAGCGAGGTCTTTGGCAGACAGGTTCTGAGTTTTGCCACCCTCAATGATGTTGGCGACCACTGGGAAGTCGAGATCTTTACGGAGACGCTCCATGGACTCACGATCAGGAAGGGCTTCCACAAAAACAGCATCAACTCCGATCTCAATGGCTTTGCGTGCCCTGGTAAGTGCCTCGTCGTATCCGTGAATCAGACTGTCTGTGCGGGCGAGGATCCAGATGTCAAGGCCTTCGTTCCTAGCGTCAACAGCGGCTTGCCAGCGAGCGTAAGCTTCACTGCGCGACACTACGCTTTTGCCGGCAGTGTGACCACAGCCTGTTCACTTGAAGTTAGTACAATAATCTTGTTGTGAGGGTGTCTTGACATACGCTTTGGCCACGATTGGTCCTCGAGCATGATCCCAGCAGCTCCAGCCTGTGCAAATCTGTTCATCGAGTCAGTTGCCACGCATTAATTCTCTTGAGCCAGTCTACAACATACCCTTGCACTGTTCGGCGAACATTCATTGGGCTTCCATAACCAGTATCGCCATCAACCAGAATAGGAACATTAACCTCCCTGGAAACCTCCTGAATCTTATTGACAACCTCTCCGAAGGCAATATATCCTGTATCAGGCAGTCCAAATGCAGACGCCATAGGGTACCCAGCCAGAAAGACAACAGGAAACCCAGCCTCCTCGCATAAGCGGGAGCTCAAGGCATCATAGCTGCACACATTGGCGAGAATCTTGGAGGGGTCACTATGCGCCTCTTGCACCATGGCTCTGAGCTTGGAAGCTTGCAGGGAGGGTCTTGCACCCCGACAGTTGGTGTAATCTACCGTTACTCCCTTTCCATTGGGCTTGATGGCGGGAAACTCGCTTGCCTCGAAGTGGAAAGGGTAGGGCTTGGTGTTGACGATGGACTTGGACATGTTGGCGACTTGGATGAGTTGTGAATGTGAGGTTGAAGAAGCTTGAATGATTGTTTCTTCTTAAATCTGGTGTTTGATTGTTATTTTTGCTCAGTTGATAAAACTATCACTCATGTTTTATACACAATTTCCCCTCTCCCCTCAACGATGGCTTCTGTCGAGATGGCCGATGATCGGTGCCGCCTCGGCATTCCTGGCCATTACAGCTTGCAATTGTAACATGTATTTAGGTCTACCAGGTCCTCCTTGGCTATTGGGGCCACAGGCCTGCAAGCAGTCATTGTTGCGTCGCGGGCTGATACATCTAGAGCCGCCGGTTGAGCTAACAGACCAGACCGGATACAAACGGACCGACACGGATACTACCGGCCCCGGAATGATCATCCCCCTCAGCCACTTCGCAACCCCAGACCGTTCAACAATCATCTCCCCCGGCTCAATTCAGCAATTCGTTGCACTTTCTCCGCTTGCCACTCTCACTTTGATCATCCATCCGCAATGGAGAGCCCGGATCATTCCAGCAGTACCCGACAGTTCAAACGCAGCTACGTCGCATGCGTCTCGTGCCGAGCGCGCAAATCACGATGCATCATCAAAGACAACCCTCCTTGCGCTAAATGTGCCAGGGAGCACCGCGAGTGTCGGTTTGATCGCCGACCCAGGGCTCCAAAGCACCGCGATGCCCCGAAATGGACTCGCGGAAATGTGAATGCTGTGGACGCTGCGCCCGCCGTTCAGGCGGCGAATCACTCCCCGCCGGAGGACCTTGGCTTTAATTCGTCGCCGAATAATACTAATCATCCACTGTACAATAGAGTGCAGTCGACAATAGTCACTGGAACTAACGATGCATTGGACTTTCTGTCAAGCGCTGCAGGACAGCACAGCATCGCTGGTTCGGCGCCATCTCAAGGTCATCCTTCGGCGAGCAACGTTCAATCTGATGGCCCCAAAGTCGTATCTGGTGGGTCTAATGGAGTCGGATTCACTATCACGGCCCTTTCAGAGCCAGATGATGCTTGTCTAGATATGTGGGACAAGTGTCGCTTCGTTCGTCAGGGCTGGTTTACGGCACAAGAGGCTGTCACATACATCGACCTGTAAGCTTACTCCATGTCTCTACCCTCGACTCTCACACTAATTACAATAGCTTCTTTGATAAGCTTGCTCCACTATCTCCCGTCGTTCTTGACCAATTCCGCAGCCATGCATCTCATGAGCACCTCGTTTACAGGGAAGCCATGCTATGCTGCACCCTGCTCATGATTTCATCCCGGTTCTTCACACTGCCTGGTGCAGGCGGTACATCTCGAAGCCACTATGTTCACCAGCGCCTCTGGAGTCACTGCGAAGTCCTTATCCGACGCATCGTGCTGGGGCAGGAGAAAACATCCACCTCCCAGACAAGAACCATCGGCACAATAGAGAGCCTAATTCTGATATCCGATTGGCACCCTCGCGCTTTGCATCTTCCTCCAGAGACGGATGGCTGGGATGGTCTACTTGTAACGCCTGGGTATGACCGAGTTAATCGCAAGCATATCAACAACGAAGTTCCTCTTATTCGCTGGCGAGAAGATGTTTTTGAGCCAGCCAAGAGGGCAAACAGAATGTCATGGATGCTCCTCGGTATGGCTAACAATCTTGGTTATGAACTTGGGATTTTCTCAAGTCAGACAGGCGATGTTGGCCTTGCCGCGCATGCTGAAGTACTTCGTGGCCGACGAGCTCAGAAGCTTCTTTACAACTATTTGACCCAGACAGCCACTAGACTTGGCTATCCTTCTGTCTTTCCCGAGAGCATATCTGTCATTGCATCCCGTCTATCCATGCCAGACACGAGTGAACCAGTTGATCAGTCCTGGATGTCTTATATGGACCTCAGCCTAGAGCTTACCCACCTGTCGCGTACAGCATCTTCAATGTTCTTTCACTCGGCAACCCATCTCCAAACACAAGTACTCGGAGATCACTATGTAGATCTTCTTGAGCACTTTTCCCTGTCTCTTTCAAAATGGCAAGAGAAGTTTAACAGCGTGAGCCAAGGTAATACATCTCTGGCGTCCGATTAGTTACTCAGCTAATGTAGTCACAAGACATCGCTTCACCGCTCAGAGACACCCTGTTGATTGAGTTCCATCATATCAAAGCATGTACCGGTGCCATCTCCATCCAAGCTGTAGTAGCCAGAGCTTCTTCCGCTGGCTTCACAGCCGCCACCACCAACTCTGATGAAGCTCTATCAGCATTCATAACCCCGAAAGACGCTAGGTTCCTACAAGAGGTCATCTCTGACACCAAAAAGGTCCTGCATATCGCAACCATGAGTTGTTTCAGAGATCATCTCCCTTTTGCACCAGCCCGTGTCAAGATTAGCGTCATTAGTTCATCCGTTTTTCTTCTGAAGGCTCTCAGCGTTGGCTCCACCCATACAGACGTGAACGACGCTTTGTACACTTTAGATCAATGCACGTCGACGCTTAAGCAGTTTCCTGCGGATGATATGGACTTTGCGTTGAGATATGCGGATCTCATCGAGAAGCATACCGCACAGTTTCGAGCCCATCTTACACAGTCCAGAGGTCTAAGCTATGGTAATCAAAGCGGGCGGGCTTCAATTCCGAGGACTATGGCTCAAGGGGAGACTAACATTGATGGTCCAAACTCATTCTTGTCTGGTCTGGATTCTCAACAGGTCGGAGATGATGGGGCAATGATGAACTTTGATATGGGGGATACGTGGGTTTCTCTTCCGTTTGACTCAAGCATAGCTCCTTTTGGTGAAGGGGGTGACCAAGTTGCTCTAGGATTGGATGTTGACGCATTGAACTTCTTGTGGAGTTTGCCCGAGCTTGTGCAGGGCGAGACCGGTTTCGCTTAGTCTCAATATTCAGATAATATGAACATATTCAACGCTAGTAGTTTGTTTTAACTATCTTTGCTTACTGGAGCAAAGCTGATTGCTGATCGAACCATTTCAGTAGGTTTGTTGCAACATTTAATGATCTCAAATGGCGTCCGGCCCACCATGCCTAAGTGTCCGCTGACGTCCCAGATCAAGAGTTCCCGGTTACCACGACGGTCCGGAGGAATCCGCCTTTATCCGGTGCTCAGGGGCGGCAAAGCGTGGCTGGCCAAGACAACTAAGTGGAAAAGATTAACCGATATTGCATTTCGCAAATCCTTTTGCCATGATTCTGATTTGATGATGGTGCGTATCATGCCGCGACAATGAAGCTGCAGCTGGCATATACTGCCCATGAGTGGAATTTGTTAGGACGGTATCTTCACCTGGGAATTTGAGATTCTTCTGTAAGTCAATGCAAGCAGTAGCAGTGACATGATTTCCAAAGATCTCTAGTCAGATGAGCTAGCTAAAGGTGTCCAGCGGCGAAGTAGCTGCTACGGCGCTAAGGCTGAACCTTGTTCAGAAACCTGCCAACCCAACCAAAAAGAATAGTGCCATCTTTTAACGCGGGGTAATCTGGGGTAACCAGGACGCTGGTAATCCAAGCAAGACAACTCGTCGCCACGATCCAGGAGAAGGACGAGTATCTATATCAATGGCAGCCCATTCGCCATTTCCAACGACCATCATCAGACACCCCAACTACAATATTCTCTAATTTCTTTGCAACATGTCCAATGCTCAAGACAAGAATCAGCCTGAAGCCCTTGACGTTGAAGAAAAGGGACATTCTGATCACTTTGAGAAGCATGACACCCACATCTTCTCGGCGGTTGATGAGACCGGTACACACAAAAAGATCGATCCAGTTGAGATCAAGCTTGTGAAGAAGCTGGATTGGATCATTCTTCCGACTCTGTGGATCATGTACTGGTTCAACTATCTCGATCGCAATGCCATTACCGTTGCGCGTCTGGATGGCTTGGAGAAGGAGCTCAACTTGACCTCTACAGAGTATCAAACATGCGTCTCGATCCTGTTTGTCGGATACATCCTTGGCCAAATTCCATCCAGTAAGTCAACCAATGTCTAACTACCCTTCTACCTTCTGCTGACTGACCTTTCAGACATGCTCATGACCCGAATCCGACCATCCCTTTACATGTCCGGTGCAATGGCTCTCTGGGCCGTCGTTAGCACTCTCACTGCCATCTGCCACGATTTCAAAGGCCTCGTCCTCACGCGATTCTTCCTGGGTGTCACCGAAGCCCCTTTCTATCCCGGCGCTCTATACGTCCTCTCGATCTTTTATACCAAGAAAGAGATAGCAACTCGAATCTCTATCTTATTCACAGCCAATATCTGCGGAACTGCATTTGCAGGACTCATCGCTATTGGCGTGTTCGAGATGAGCGGCGTTGCAGGTCTGGCTGGATGGAGATGGCTTTTTATCCTCCAGGGAATCATCACTTTTGTTATCTCCCTCGCTTCAGCCTTTGTCTTGCCAGATGAACCCAGCAATACCCGTTGGCTTACAGAAGAAGAGAGGATCCTAGCCCATGAGCGAATTGCCGCAGATACTGTCCAGATCCGAACCAACACAACGACTTTTGCTGGACTCATCGACGCCTGCAAGGATCCTCGACTTTGGGTCCTCGTCTTCATGCAACACTTTCACATGGCTGCCAGCAACTTCAAGAACTTCTTCCCCACTATCGTCGGAACACTTGGCTTTGATCGCAACACTACACTTGCCTTGACCTGTCCCCCGTACATCGTGTCAGGTATCGTCTGCATCGCATGGGCTGCAAACTCTGGTAAGTTCCCTATGACGAAGCTTCTCGAGCGCCACCTAACATCAAACAGGCCGGATGAACGAAAGAACTTGGCACATCACTTTGGCCAAAGTAATGGCTGTTTTCGGCTTCATCTTAGCCTGTACGGTACACAATACAGGTGCCCGTTACTTCGCAATGTGCGTCTTTGCCAGCGGAGTCTACGCTTGCAATAGCGTCATCCTCGGCTGGGTCGCTAGTACATGCGGTCAAACCCGAGAGAAGAAAGCTATATCTCTCGCTCTTGCAAACACGGTTGCCACGCTTGGGCCTATCTATACTCCGGTAAGTTCATATCCTTGATTTTGAATTCGACTGACACCATCAAGTATCTCTGGCCAAGTTCAGATGAGCCTATGTATCCTGTTGCCATGTCCAGTAGCGCCGCCTTTTCTGCTGCCTCAGCTGTGTTGGCTTGGGTGCTTAGATGGATGCTCATCCGGGAGAATCGCAAGATTCGGGCTTCAAACAATGAAGAGAGACTCTTCTACGCATACTAAGTATCATAAGGAGCTTCTATAATGCTATTGACGTCTTTACTTTTATTGTCACATTGAATATAGTGTTCTCTCTTTAGAATTTCAACTCCCAGTCTTGCACATCGTGTAATGAAGCTGAACAAGTTAGATTCAAGAGAACGTTTAGGAATAAAATAACCTTTAATTTTGTTCTAGGTACTTCAAGATTCTAATAAAGTTACCTGCTGCACCAAGCCTAAGCTGTTCCAGAATCCTAACTCCTCGGCTAAGTACTACTCTTGTAGTGTTCAACGAGCTGGACTTATCTCTATGGTTAGCCGCCCAAAGTGTGATAGTCGCCAGGTAGACGCATATTGCAACATGTGGAGCTTCAACCATGCACTTGGGGGCTTTTCCAAGCCTGGTTGTTGATGGATTCGCCAAAGTCTGCGGATCTCTGATATTACTGTAAAGCTTCCCGCTTAGTTCCAGGACCCGATCTGCATGCATGGTCGCTATCTCGGCTTCATGCGATTCAGACCATTGGTCACCTGAAGCTATACTGACAGGAAGTGAAGCGTGATGAATAAAGACGTTTCGCAAAAGAACATGTAGCTTAGCCATGTTTGTGTTCAGCGAAACCATGCCTATATGGAAAAGAAGCAGCGTTGATATGTCCGGACATGACTTGTGGGAGCGGAGCCAGGTATTAAGCGACAACTCAAAGAAGCGCTTATCCCAAAGGCTTTCTTGCTGTGAGCTTGTGGCGCACCTGGTAGGCGAGGCGTGATAGGACAGGACCAGGAGTGACGTGAGGGCAGTGGTACTTGTTTGGGGATCCGATAGGTCGGGGAGAGGCTCCGTAGGAGAAAGAAGCTTTTTAACGACATCAATTACGTTCATCTCCTTGAGAGTAGGCGATTGAGGCACAAGACTAAATATAGACATCCCAGGGTACAAGCATGGGAGTATCTGGAGCAGCGTTGTGCGGTAACACTCAAGAAGCTGGAAATCCTGAACTATCCTGCTTAAAACGTCAGAAGGAAAGTCTCTCTGGAAAGGCGTTGTTGTTTTACCTTTGCAGAATAATATTATTATGCCCTGTCGCCGAAGCTGACAGTAAGCACCCAGAAAGAATCTTTACGTCATTTGTCAACTAGGTATGCTAAGAAATGGTTCGAAACTACATACCTGCAGAAACTGGATATGGAAGGCTTCAGTCAACTCACAGATCCTCTTATCACCACTGCATATTCCGAACAGTTCCAACAACAACAACTGTCAAAACTCAGCAAAGGGCACAGATATCGGTGGACTAGACTTACTGTTCTAAGAAGACTGATCTTTGCATCAACGGCAGCAGGGAAATTGGTCCGAATCTTGACATCATGGCAGTAATGCTAACGCGCTTTGCAAGTCCAGGTAGGAATGAATAATGTCATACACGAGTGAGGACGAGCCTCCTTGCATCACTACACAATGCGCGGGCGATGACCAAGCTTCCGCGGGTCGTACAGTAAAGGCCGCCAAAGGCCGCAGCTACAAGCAACCCTTCCTCGTGGGTGGAGGAGCTGATACGGAAAGACTCAAACGACGTAAATGTAGATGGGACTTGGGTGAAGAAAAGGTTGAGGAATCGGTTGACGATGGTACGATCAAAGTTGGACACAGAAGGCTTGGTTCCTAGCCATCTACTGGCGTCATGATCGAGACGAGGGAAGAGATTTCTGGCTATGGCAGGGAGTTGGTATTGCTGGGCCATTGTGCTGATCAGTTGCTGCGGGTTGAAATTGGCTGCTGGAACATAGCCGTTGAGTTGTTGTGAATAGGCTTCGGTGTCCATAGTTAAGCCGCAACCATCGAAGTAATCCCCAGTCAGAGGGAACAAGTCGAAAATCTAGTTGATGCATCAGCCTCATGTATAATATGAACTATGGAATGTAGTAGCCTGGGCTGCCGAACGCTTACATTATCATCAAATGGTACATAGTCAAGCCATGAGTCCAAGTCCATAGACATATCCATCGATTGGCTCGTTGATGGAGACGTCAGTGCCTGCATTAGGCCCAGCTGTGGACGTTCGGTACGGCCAGACGCCAAGGGCGCCTCCTGGACCACCTCAAGCGTACCAGACGGGTTAGCAGTAGCAGCCATTGAGCGCATTGACAACTCTGGTTGCTGGGTCGAGGGCATCTCATCGTTGAGCTCAGGCCCGAAATCATGGGCTCGTGAGCCGCCGGCTGAGATAGTAGAGGAGGCCGCATCCACTTGTATCAGCGCTCCCTCATTGGTCGCGCGTATACTGGTGGATGAAGGTGATGGTTCACTGTGGCCCTGTTCTTCTTGTTCTTCTCGGGAATAACTGTCTTGTCCTTGGACTACGTCTTCGTTGTCATCGAGGTCAATATCCAGATTCTCACTGTTAGTCATTGGATCCAGAGCACTCCTTGCAGTACCTGTGAAGGAACACTCCCGACCCATTCTCACGCAGCGTGGACAAGGTTGTCTCCCAGTACACTTGAGTTTCTGTAGTCGGCAGGCGTCACAAGCAACCCTGGCCCTTACAGGGCCTTTGAGCCCGGTCGGGGAAACCGGGTAAGATGATTTGGACAAGCATATTGTAGCGACATGGCGATTGCGGACGTCTGAACGTTGAAAGCCTCGATTGCAACGTGGACATCGGAAGGGTGTTTCACCAGAGTCTAGAACATTGATGTCAATCAAAGCTTCAAGGGATTCCGTGATAAGATGAGATTTGACAAAAATGAGAATGCTGACGAGAAAGCGATTGCCGCAGTTGAGATGTGAGTGATGGGAGATTGACATGACATACGGGTACGTTGATGGCGGATCAAGTGTTCAGTCCGACGAAAGCGTTTCCCGCATTCGTCGCACTAGTCAAGACTCGTGGATTAGACAAGATGCAATCAAAAATTGGCAAACGAATTACGAACCACTTTGTTGAGCTCCTGCGTGACCGCAACCGGCGGGTTATCACCGGGCGATACTACAGTTGCAGCCGGGGTCGGAGCTGAGGCTGGTGGAGACATGTGATCTGATCCGAGTGGGAGAGCGATAATGCGGGGGATCCGAAGGCGATGGCTATTGACGGTCGTTTATAAAGGGCAGCGGCGACTCATACCCGCACAGCCAGCT
>JAAQPG010000729.1:0-10683 GCA_013186905.1 Fusarium udum
TATATATATTAGTGCTATTAGGGAAGAAGGTTAGAAAGAAGGTTTAGGGAAATTAAGAGGTAGTAATAGTATTAAGTTTATAAGTCAGTTATAAGGTTAGAAAATACACTTCAGGTTTAATATAATAGGAGGTTGTATGCACAAGGACGGCACATGATATGATAAGCGCATTGTGGGGAAAACAAGCTCAGATCATGAGCGTTAGATGACCAACTTATTCACCTAAACATGTTTACTGTGTGGAGATGCCCTCGCCCGGAGACTCGGTCTTGACTAACCCCGGCCCGGGCCGAATCGCCAAGCTGTCTTGTCCATCTTGCAGGGCTCATGCCAAGGAACTTGCGTTGCACTAATGCTCAGGGACTATTGCGGATGATCCATCTCGCTTGATGGGACTGTTCCGGGTAAGCAGCAATAATCTCTAGTGTTGCAATCTGGTGCATGGGTAATGTTGCAATCTCAGTCGCAGGTTGGCGGGCGGCACGGGATGCACTGACTCAGGAATCGACAATGCGACACTGGCACTTCCTTGCTATATCGTCTTATCTTACATAAGTCTTTCAAATAAACAATTGTGATTGAAAAAGCCTTCGTAATGATTGGTAGACCCTCATGTCAGCATCTTGATTGTAGATGCCGAGTATCCTTCCATTGTTATTGTCCTCCCACCCTGAATACGCGTAACCCTGGTCGTCGCTTGCGTGAGGGGAAACACGAACAGATGGAAGCATAGAAGCAGCGATATCGGGTGATTTGGGTCAATACGCCAAGATGGATAATTATAGTTGTGAAGCTTAGTACTCTAGAATGGATTCCCAGCCTAAATTATCCTTTTGTGTATAAATTCGCAGAAGTGTATGTGGGTTTCACATACAGGTAACAAAGGGAGTACCAAATACGCCGTCATGCATATTCTTCCTGTATTGTGTTCTTTTCTCGTGTCAGCACTCGCTGAAGATGTACCCCCTCAGTTTGATGATGGGCAACTCACTGGCAATGGCTTTGGTATACCTGGTATCAATGCCACCTATGACTATGTCATCGTTGGTGGTGGGACAGCAGGCGCCCTTGCAGCCGCGCGTCTCACTGAGCACAGTAACGCGACTGTTGCTTTGGTTGAAGCAGGAGGATTCTATGAACTGAGCAACGGTAACGTCAGCCAGTTGCCCTTTAGTAAGTCACACAATACGTTGCGACTCCTAGCCACCCAACTTACTCATGTTACTTAGGGATCAACGATTGGAAAGGCTCAGGGGGCGCATCTAGCTGGCAGCCACTCATTGATTGGGGCTACTTCACTCAACCTCAAAACGTGAGTCCATCCAAGATTTCATCAAATCCCTCACTAATGTTCGATAGAACGGCAAGAAGATTCATTATGCCCAGGGTAAAACATTTGGCGGCAGCAGTGCCAGAAACCTCATGATGTTCAATCGTCCTACTAAAGGAGCATACAAGCATTGGGCCGAGAAAGTAGGCGATGATGCCTACACGTGGGAAAATATGCTCAAGTTCAACACAAGAACTATGAAGTTCTCAGACAACACTCAGCATCGCCCTCAGAATGCCACGGCTCTTTATGACACTGCAGCTTTCTCAGAGAAAGGGGGTCCTCTACACCTCACCTTTCCAGGCTACGTCTTCCCAGTTTCGTGGGACGCCATCAAAGCCTTTGAAGCACTGGGATTCAAGGAGGTTCCAAGCTTCACTGCTGGTGTCTTGCAAGGTTGGGGCTGGTGGCAGTTCTCCATTAACCCTGATACTGGTCTCCGAGATTCCTCGGAGAGTTCATTTTTGCAGCAAAGCCTGGGTCGGCCTGGCTTGACAACATATATCAACACCATGGCTCACAAGATTCTCTTCTCTGGCAAAAAGGCCATTGGTGTCACCGTTGATAACTATGGCCAACAATCTTTCAATCTGACTGCCAGAAAGGAAGTCATCGTTGCTGCCGGGCTCTGGAGCAGCCCTCAGCTGCTCATGGTTTCTGGCATTGGGCCTGAAGAGACGCTCAAAAGGTTTGACATCCCAGTCCTATCCAATCTACCTGCAGTCGGCCAAGGTACACATGACTCAGCTGCTGTTCATGGGCCTATCTGGGAGATTGAGGGCATTTCAACGGGCGGTTGGAAACAGCCCTCCAAGATGAAAGAAGCCATCACTGAGTTCAATCAACACAAGAAAGGACCTCTTACCAACGGTGGCGTTGATGTCGGAGCATTCGAGAAGATTCCACTCGCAAATCTTAGCAAGAAGGCCCAAGAGGATCTCGCACAGTATCCTGACGACTGGCCTGAGGTAGAGTTCATCATGCAGATGGTCGATCCCCCAGCTGGAGCGACTGGAAAGAACTATGCCGCCATGACCATCAGAATGGTTGGGACAGTCAGTCGTGGCAACATGACCATCTCATCTGCGAGCAACCTTGACCCTCCTGTCATTGATCCAAACTGGCTACGAGCAGATACAGATAAGGAGGTAGCTCTGTATGCCCTCCGAAGAGCCCGCCAGCTTTGGGAGCATATTCCTTCCAAAATCGGTAAGGAGATATACCCTGGCGCCAATATTACCAGTGACGAGCATCTGCTTAATCTCACATACGATAACCTCGACCCGACGCACCATGGCACCGCTTCTTGTAAGTTCACGTCTTTATGCTACGAATATGAGCTCATACTAATTCAATACAGGCAGTATGGGGAAAGCTGGTGATTCATCAGCAGTGGTCGACTCTAAGGGTCGCGTTTTTGGCATCAAGAATTTGCGTGTTATCGATTCTTCTACGATGCCTTTGACACCACCTGGACACACAATGGGTCCAACATATGGCAATGCTGAGAAATTGGTACAAGATATTTTAAATGCCTACTACGGTTTAGAGTAGCTGCGATCAGCCTGCTCGCGCAGTATGATAGCAGAGAGATGTTTCGCTATCAATGCTCGTAGACAATGGCCTCAATTCATCTTGAGTAATTTTAGTTAGGCATTACCTTGATGATTTGATGTCAACTCTTCACCTAAATCTGCTGAATCTATCATGCGTCTCAACTCGCAAACTTGTAAAGCGTTGTATCAGCCATGAATCACGCCATTATTCCGTCCCGTAAGGTATCCTGTTCTGGTCAGAGCTGGATTTCGGTTGGCGATGTCGGAGGAGCCTTCGTACTGTCAATCGCTGAGGGTACGAGGCCCAATCATTGGATGTGCACGGTTGACGGTTGTGTAAAGTTCCTCTCATGTACACCGCCATTTACTCCACGGCATTGCAGCGTGTCAGTGCAGTGCAGGTGTGTGTGAGTGCGAGAAGAGACAACATCTGCACGGTTTTGGGAGGGTGTGCTATGATAATAAGTGGACACAAAATAATTGGGTGTTTACGCTGATCAATTCGGAGCTGCTTATCACCCCGAAGACGGCTGGGAGAGCTCAGTGTTCACTGCGATGGTACTTGGAAGCCGAAGCTGCATTTCTCCCCACTTTTGAAATCGAAACATTGCTGCTGCATTTTTCTTTTACTTCGCAAAGCTGGCTCTAGCTTGACTCTACCAAAAATATCGCAACAGATTAGCCCCTTATCATGGCGGAAACAGAGAAACAAGAGCGGTCTCAAGATGGGCCCATTCTGCAAAGCAGTTTTCAGGAGGATGACAACTCCGCTGAACAGGCTTCTCACTCAACTGACCAGACGGACACAAATCTGGCAACTGGTGATGATCACAAAAAGAAGCTCGGTGTGCTTTGCGGCTCAGCACTCATGCAGCTCCCGCTCTGGGGTAAGCAACTACGGTTTACCATTATATCTTATCTAACAATACCATTCTAGGCTTCAATCTGAGTTACGGTATTTTTGAAGAATACTGGACAAGCAACTGGACTCTCGATGGTGATCTCTCCATCACCGGCACAGTTGGCACTACTTCCAACGGAGTCATGTATATCTCCATGCCGTTCTTGTTTGCCATATTCACCCGCTACTGGGCTCATCATCGGCTCAAAGCAGAGCTTGGAGGCCTTATTATAGCATTCCTCGGGTTCATTCTCTCCTCATTCAGCACCCATGTCTGGCATCTCATGGTGACACAAGGCGTCATGGCTGCTTTTGGTTGTACTCTCGTGTATAGTCCAGCAACATGTTCTCTCGGGGAATGGTATGCCACTGGCAATCGAGCCATCGCCTATGGTATCATTCTCTCGTGTAGGAACATTGTTGGCTCGGTCTGTCCTTTTCTGCTGCGGTATCTTCTTGACCAATACGGCTTTCGATGGACAATTCGTATATGGGCGTTTATTCTGGCTGGATCAGGTCTTCTGTCTATCTTTCTCGTACCGACGCATCCTTCCAAGATGGTAGCACGAGAGGGGAAGCCTCCTCGCATACCATGGACATTCCTGAAACACCGTGGCATTTACACCTACTTCGTTGCAGTCATGGTTCAAAGTGCGGGATACTGCCTACCGCAGACGTATCTCCCAACATTTGCCAGAGAGTTCAACGGCGCCAGTCAAGCCATTTCCACTCTCTTGCTTACGCTGCACAACATCCCAGGCATTCTCTCATGTTTCTTCTTTGGTTGGCTCACTGATAACAAGTACCATCAATTCTCAGCTACCACTATCACTTGCCTCTCTGCCTTCGCATCATCAGCATCTGTCCTCTTACTCTGGGGGTTATCAGTGGATGGAAGTCCTGCCCTTACACTTGTCTTTGCTGTTGTCTTTGGCTTCTTTGCTGGTGGTTACAGTGCGACCTGGGGAGGCATTACTAAGGAACTTGAGATCGAAGCAGAGGAGCATAACGAGACTATTGACTCCAGCCTTACATATGGACTTCTCAATGGAGCTCGAGGTATTGGGTTCGTCAGTGGTGGCCTTGTAAGTATCCCCTTGTTGAGCGCTGGAGACACGGGCTGGGGAGGAAGTTTTGGCTACGGGACCAAGTATGGCCCACTCATGGTATTCACTGGCATTGCAGTTGCTTTTGGTGGCCTGGGGCTGATTCGGGCTACAAGGGCAAGGCCACACAAGTCTTCAACATCAGGTTAATCAGGACATATGGACGTATTGGGGTGTACGGTAGATACCTTGTGGCTATTGACCCGCCGGCGGTCACTGAGCCTGTCTGCCTCAACTATAGGTCATTTTTATCTAAGATAGCAAAGCCTAGGTAGCTTGTTGCTACTACACCAGAGACATTTGGTTCCGACGAAGCACAATATCTTCTATAGACGTTTACCAAACATAACATCCTTTCATTCTGTAGCTTGACAATGACTCTTGTACATTCACACTTTCTCACGAACAACCTCTTGGAGTTTGATAGGCAGTCCACCCTTCTCCCATAGGAAGAAGATCTTCTGATCGTACCAATCTTTTTCGGTTGGCACAGCCTCGAGGTCAAACTTCCAGAGCATGCGTGCCAACAAGAGTCGCATCTCGGTATACGCCAGACTGTTTCTTGTTATCAGCCGTATCTTGTGTCAGCGACAGCGTAGCACTTACTTTTTGCCAATGCAGTCACGGGGTCCCAGGGAGAATGGCGACAGGATAGCCCGGTTGTCGCTTGCATATCGAGGATCATCTAACCAGCGTTCTGGGACAAACTTCTTGGGATCTCTGAAGTTTAGTTCCGAGTAATATGCAGGCCAGTGAGGCATCGAAACCGCAGTCTGTATGTAAAAGTCAGAGATTGGTGCATGCAGCCGGAAGCTATGTGTGCGACTTACGTTCTCAGGGATCCAATAACCGTCAATGAACTCGCCACCGGCAGGGGAAAGTCTCGACAGTCCAACAGCGACTGGTGGGTCTAAACAAGCGATTAGTACACAGAACAGTGGAAAAGGTCTGATGAAATGTGATCTTACACATGCGAAAGCCTTCGTTGAAGACAGCCAACATATACTTCAGTTGGTCAACCTGGGTAACAGTGATCTCTTCCTCTGAGCTAAAGGCAGAGCGTATCTCATCTATCAACTTCTCCAGCTTATCGGGGTTCTTGAGAAGGAAATAAGTGGTTCCGCTGAGAAGAGTAGCTGTTGTCTCGCTACCAGCGATGATCATGACGCCCGAGTTCTCGATGATCTCAAGCTGCGACATACCCTTCTCATCGTTATGACGAAGGACATATGACATGAAGTCTTGGCTTTCAGTATCCTTGGATTCAATACGGGCGAGTGCTGCATGCTCTGCGAACTGCATGTGCTCTTCATAGCTCTTCCTCAAGCTTGGTGGACTCAATAGTGAGATCCAATTCTGAAGACCGAGGCGCACGTAAATCTGAGTGTATGAAAGAACCTTGAGGCCCTTGAAGACTCTACTGACCCAAGGATGGTACTTTCCATTTTCAAGACATCCGAAAGGCTGATCAAGAGCGAGATGACCAATGAGATCGAACGAGGCAAAATTGTACCAAGCTACAATGTCGATTTCCTCCCCTCTTTGTGCCCGCTCTGTGAGGCCTTTCATGAACAGTTCGACGTAGTGGTCCACAACATCACCTTGACCGCGAAGTGCCTTTGACGAAAAGGCGTGTGCGAGCAGGCGGCGCATACGTCTATGGTCTTCTTGGTCGGAACGAACGATGCTTGAGCAAGGACGGTTCTGACGATACATACGAAAATCTTTCTCAAAGGATTTATGACCAGCCGCTTTGTGGCCGTAGATCTTCTTGGAAGCTTCCGCAGTGATGAAGGAGACATCTTTAGGCGTGAATCTGACAGCTGGTCCATATCGTTCGTGCAGCTTTGCGAGGTGGAAAACCCAGTCGCCTTGGCTGAGATAGTAGAGATAAGGGATCTGAGTTATGGCATATAGCTTCGGTCCGGGGACTTTGGCGAGTGGGTGAAAGAAAGCGTAATAGGCAGAACTGACAACGAGGTAAAGAAGCTTCGATACGATTAGAAGAATGAAGAAAGCTCTATCCTGCTTGGACTCACCAGAGAAATACCTAAAAGAGCAAACACGGAGCCGAGGCTGAGCTCAGCCAGTGCTTCCGTATGTAGTATACCCATGCTGGCGTGTTGGTAGAGGCAGTACAGAATAGTTGAAATGACTGACTTGATAGCTGAGATCTGGGATTTGGCTTGGTAAAGTCCGACTTTAGTAGGCAGAATTGTTCCAACTTTTATAACCCCTCGTTCCAAGAGAGTAGAGGCAACATCACCATGCTCAGCGTGCAAGCCTGTTTGATTCACGTCGATCATTCATCTTTTTGGCATATATCTGCATCGGGATACGACCTCGGGATCAACCGAAATTCTCTCCGCAACCAATCAAAGTGAACATCATGTGAGTAGCCATTACTATCACCATGCTAATGCCTGCTGAGTGCCGAGTTGAAATGAAGAGGTATCCACTGATCCGCGTTTCACTGCCTTCGTGTTCAACATGATGTTGTTTTAATGTCCGCGGGGTTTGCAAAAGTGCCAGCCAAAAGCGATGTTCGGGATTTCGGGCTTAATGAGTTTCGCCCTTTTCTTTCCAATGCCGTCCGCTCAGACATTTATGATCATCTTTCTCTATTTTGGCTGACTTGAAGCATATTTTTATCTGCCGAAGCAGGATTCAGATCCCAGCAAAGCAATTGCTTATGAATGGATGGCATGGTCAATAATCACACTATTAGGGTAAGCACTAGACGAAAAGTACCGATTGGTTTGATAAGCCTTATCTATTGACTTGAGTATTCGGAGGATGTATACAGATGTTAGAGATGTATGGAAGCGATATCTTATTTTACGTATAACTATAGCCAATGTTACACACGGCAATAGGTCGTGGCTCGCAAACATTACATTACCCAACCGGACTCATTGTCTAAACGCATTGCCGTAACGTCGCTTCAATTTAAAAGTTCCGTGCCGCAGTATCCGAAAGTGGTGGCATAGCTTGACCCTGTAAGCGGGGAATAATATGCTGGCATTGAATCGAGAAAGGCCAGCAAGCCCTCCGGAGCCTGGCCTCAAAAGCAGATTATCTAGTGTCTAGAACGCTACTGCTTGCAGCTAGTTGATAAGAGGCCTCCAACCCGTATGAAGACAATGTGCAGATGTGCCCAGAGCCAACCGCCATGAGAGTTGCTTTGAGTACTGACTCCAGTGGGTATGTTAAAATGCCGTCCCATCACAGCCAAGCAAGAAAAGGCAAGAATGACATCAGTTATGACTTTTACTCCACAAAGATTCGCGACACTTGAGCAGCTGATATACTTGGTATGAGATTTCTGGACCATTTGTGAGACAACAGTCAATCGCAGTCAAAATCCCGAGACATATTGTGACACCGGAAATCACCATGATGAGGTAATTATTCGATGAGTGCCTAGTTATGAGCACGTCACCAATGGCCTGAGACCCCGCAATGATCGCCTCTATGACGGTAGTACCCGTGCCCAGCTGTCGAGCAAGCCGGACTCAGACACGGCTCCGGTCGACCATATGGGGTTTCCCACCTAGTTAGCCACTGGCCTTGAAACACGTCCTTTGGAATACAAAGTGTGATTTGAGGAAGACGTTCACATGCTTCTCATACGTTCCCGCGGAATTATTTAACTGTACATGGCTATTGTCTTGAGTAGATTGGGGATTTATGAAAACCCATAGCGGCTATGTAGAGAGGGGATTGAGGAAGAAAAGCAGCTTATACAGCACAGTAAGTCTATCTTTACCACCCTCAGACATCATTCTTCCCCTTTCTCAATGTGACTCGCACTGAGAGCTTTGCGCTCACGAAGGCTACTCTCATCAAATGCACGGTATTTCTCCTCGCGCTTTTTAGTAATGGCTTGCGTACCCGTCAGAAGCTCGTCGCCGTCAAAGATCTGACCAATCTCCTCCAGACCTTTGCCCTTTGTCTCAGGCAGGTACCACCATGCAAACACGCATTCAACGCCGAGAACAGCACATGCAAAGATGTAGTAACGCCAGCCGATGCGGTCCAAGGCAACAGGGTTGACGTAGCCTGTGAAAAAGCTGGCCGAATAGCCACAAAACTGGAAGATCATAGCTGTCTTTGAGCGCAATGAGTAGAGAGAGCACTCAACAACGTAGGGTACTGTTGAGATGGCAAAGGGTTGGTATCCGACCTGGAACAGAAAGATCATGGCAACGACGGCGAGCGCCAGAGGCCGATCGGAAAAGTGGCGTTCCTCGTTGAGGGCAGAACAAATAGTCCATACGACAAAGACAACCAACATTGTAGTAATTCCGAATGTAATGAGACCACGTCGGCCAACTCGATCAATGAGCATAGCAAAGAAAACAGAGCAACAAAGCTGCCAAACAGCAGCAATTGCATTGATGAGAAGTTGCGTGTTGGCATTGGTCACGCCGATGCTGTTCAAGATCTTAGTCAGGTAATAGCCAGTCAAACCCAGGCCCGACAACTGAGCAGCGAAGCCCATGAAAAGTAAAATCCATAGGCGCTTTCGGTTGCCATTGGTGCGGATAAACTCAGACCACTGGATCGCCTTGTGCTTCTTTTCTTCCTCCAGGGTTGCTTCGATCTCAAGTAACTCGAAGCGCACTAGGCGAGAGTCGTGGTCGCCGCACGAATGATACTTGGAAAGCACACTCAAAGCTTCGTCTCGGCGATCCTTGTACACGAGCCAGCGTGGAGACTCAGGGACCCAAATGCTAAGGATTAGCTGCAGAATGGCTGGAACGCCCTGCAAGAGACTAGGTAGCCTCCAGCTCCACGAAGAGTTCATCTTGAACGTGCCAAATGTTGTCCAAGCAGCAACGAGATAACCCTAGTAGGTGTAACATGTCAGTATCATTGCTAGAAAGCGCCTGCCCATCAACCCTACGGTAAAAGGTGAGAACTTACAACAACCCACTGTGTCATGTACAGAGACACCATTTTCCCGCGATGAGTCGGGTACGCGACTTCTGTCATCAGCTGAGGAGCAGCCACAGCGACGATGCCAGTTCCCAAGCCAATGATGATTCGGCCGGCAATGAACATGCCCAGATTCTGAGCGCCTGCCTGAAGCGCAGAATCGATGATGATCAGGAAAGTGCCTAGCGTGATCGGTTTCTTTCGCCCAAAATTCTCGCACAACTGAGAGGAAAAGAGAGCGGATACAAGAACACCGATGTTGATCGCATTGACAAGAGTTCCGAGGTTAGCACTTGTCTATCCCCTCACACGTTAGTTTCTCGGATGATACAACTTGTCACTGGAAAAACATACTGGGTCTCCAAATGCTTCCCTCCAAAGGGGCAGAGACTGCATGCCGTTCAGCATGCTGCCGTCAAACCCACAAGTAAACTGTGCCAAGAAGGCACTGAGCAGAAGCAAATTCAGCTTGCGTAGGTTGGGGTACTGAAACCACCACTTGTCCAGCTTGGGGATGACATCGGCGAGGACAAGGCCTTCGAATTCTTCCACATCAGCCATTTCTCTCTTGGTGTCGTTCGGGTCGTTCATGTTGATGAAGAGGAACAGGGGCTATAGCAGGATCGACCAGATGGAAGCCAGACACTTTCAAGAAGGGAAAAGTGTGAACACTGTTACTCAATCATCATTCTTTGTTTGTAGACACAGATCCCTAATATATAGAAGGCAAGGGCAATTGCAGATAATTGCAGCCCTGACGCATTTCGGATTCAGTTCCGCCCTTGACTTTCGTAGAATGCGGGGAAAACCTGGGGGCGTTGGGTCTTGCTGTGATGGTCAGCTAATTCG